>OX638368.1:41413178-41541280 GCA_951812925.1 Calliopum simillimum
AATTTTAACGGCAATCGGCAAACCTAATATATCCACTAAACCGATTTTTCCCGTTTTTTTCAAGATTTTAAGGCGTGAATTACTCGAAATGAGTGCATTTTCAAGGCATGGAGAACTTGTTTTTTGTATCCTGAAAAATATTTTCGTCCCAGATAAAAAAATTTTTGTGCATGCGGAACATGATTTTTTTTTCCATTTACATTTGTTTTTCTACTTTTCATATCGTGGGTCCCGAAATTTTTGTTTCACCCGATATATCCACTAAACAGTTTATTGTGTTGACCGATTTTTCCATTTTTTCATGATTTTCAGGCGTGAATAACTCGATATGCGTGTAGTTTCAAGGCATGGTGAATGCGGAGAACTTGTTTCTTGTATCCTGAAAAATATTTTCGTCATGGATAAAAAAATGTTTGTGCAAGCGCAATGTGATTTTTTTTTTTTTCAATTACCTTTGTTTTTCTACTTTTCAAATCGTGGGTCCCAAAATTTTTTGTCTCACCCGACCTCAAAATGTTCGCGGAAGTGTCCTTTGGTAGTCACAAAACTTTCAGAGTCAAGACTTCCATATTGCCCTTAGGAGCTCGATATGGCTGATGCGCGGGAAAATATTTTATATGTAATCTGCACGCTAATTCATCCGATAATAAAAAAGTTAGAATTAGCGTGCAGATTACATATAAAAAATTTTTTCCTGCTCATCAGTCATATCGAGCTCCTAAGGGCAATATGGAAGTCTCCACCCTGAAAGTTTTGTGACTACCAAAAGACACTTCCGCGAACATTTTGAGGTCGGGTGAGACAAAAAATTTTGGGACCCACGATTTGAAAAGTAGAAAAACAAAGGTAATTGAAAAAAAAAAAAAATCACATTGCGCTTGCACAAACATTTTTTTATCCATGACGAAAATATTTTTCAGGATACAAGAAACAAGTTCTCCGCATTCACCATGCCTTGAAACTACACGCATATCGAGTTATTCACGCCTGAAAATCATGAAAAAATGGAAAAATCGGTCAACACAATAAACTGTTTAGTGGATATATCGGGTTTGGCTCTCGTATACGCATAAAGCGTATGTAAACGAGAGCTTTTCGTTTAAAAACTTCGTGTAAACGAACAGACTAAGTATGAGTGTTTCTTTACTCCAAGTTTTTACAAGTTTATGTACGTTTTATGAGTAAACAATAGCGTTTCGGGTAAATTCTTGAAAAATCTTGGAGTTAACGAACAGACTGATTACAATATAAGCTGAAAGATGAGGTCTGAAGAAACTTACTCTAGAAAACGTCAAACTTTTCAACTGTCATATTTTCCAGAATTTTTAAGAGCAACCTACATATCGATACGTCCAACGTAAAAGTTGGTAACTCGAAAATCGTAGTTTTTAGTTATGATCAGTTTTGTATTGTTTTCGTTAAAACAAGAAAACCAAAAACAAAAATTGAACAAATACTTTTGAGATCTGTAGACAAAATAAATGTTTTTCGACTATTAAATCGTTGTCTACATTCCAAATTGATTTACATAGATACTAACAATTTCAACTTATAGTTTGGATAATAATGAATACATATGAGTTGTAACTATGGTTACCAATGTTCTGTTTCAGCAACCAAATGTTCCATGAGAAAAGTTGGTAACTTAACTTACCAACTACCATTAAAAAATATTTTACGGACATTACGTTGGTATGTAGGACTTACAACCACTGATTTTTAAAGAAAAATTAACCAATAACTTTGTAAGTTAAGTTACCAACGCAATTTGTAATTTTTTTCCCGTGCATAAGTTAACAACTTAAGTTGCCAAGTTTTTGCATGGAGACCTCACTAAAACATACTTAGGTTGTAACTTCAAAAATTGCTCTCAGCCCTCAAATTTCAATCTAGAGGTACCAAAATTTGACACAAGATAGAGTCTAATACGCAGATTTCGAAAATCATTGTCCCGTAAAAAGTTGGTAAATTGAGTTACAAGCTTTAACGTTGGATGTATCGATATAATGTCTCTTCCCAAAATTCTCACCACCTCTGGCTTCTTAATATGTCGAAAAAGTAACTACACAAACATATAAATTTACTCCTGGGATTTTTGTCTCAATGTTTATCTTACGGTTGGGAAGTGGCTTGGACGTCCGTTCGTTATCACATAGTGAGGGCAGTGATTTTCCATATCCAGCAAGATCAACAGCAGCTCTAAAATATTTTTGTACATATATGCCAACGTTAAGAAACGTTTTATTTCTGTCCGAAAATACACTATAACTGCGTTCTCTACTCCTTTTTTTTCCCATGAGCTATTTCTTTTTCTTACTTTTGGGGTAAAGACATAATCACTCGGAGTTATTGGCTTTGCATAGCTCAATTGGGCTTTAAATTATATATTTATCTCTGTCTATCTTTTTCTATCTACTATTTATCTTTTCTCACAATAAACTGTCTCTATTAACTTCTCCGATCTCTGGTCCAAAATAAAAAGTGAGTGATTCAAATTATCAATGGCTCGACTTTTGCGGATAGGAACATTGTCGAACACCTTTCGTTTTTCATTTAAGTTTTCCTTATTTTCTCCTGTTTAGACATCTTTCAACCTTTTTTGGATTAAATTGTCTTACTGCTGGTTTTGAAACATCTTTTGCTTTGAAATCAATTCGAGGGGTTCTTTTTAAATTCCAAAAGACCATTACGATCGAAAGCTATACATCTTTAACTTATTTCTCTTTTAAGTTGTTTATTTTTCAATTTAACATCTTCCAATATTAGTTTTTCGGTCAATCATTTTCAAGTGGGTCTCTGCCTTGCTTAAAGAAACTGTATCCTTGTAAGTTAAAGTTTTTCCAGAGCCAGAATCCCCATAATTTGACGACATTTCTGTCATTATAGTTTGAACTGACTTTTCTTGCTTAATATGTAACTTTCTCCCAGATTGAGTTGCTTTGTCGTCTAATGACCCTAAATTGATATAATTAATAATATAATTAATTAATATATGGCTATACTAAATAATAATGTTACATTGAATACGAGAGTTTTATACTTACCATCCAATTTCCGTTAGAGCTTCATATTTCATATTTTCAAATACTTAGTTTTATGCAAATTGTTAAATATATTTTTCTTATAATTTGAAAAGATAAAGAAGGTGTACATAAATTCTTTTTTTTTAATAAGCAGAGTACTTAAAAAAAAAAAAAAAATATTATTTTTTTCCAAAGTTAAATATCGAATCTCTATTATTATTATTATTTTTATTATTTTTTTGTAAAAATGCCTAGCGGCAAATTTTTCACTTTACTAACCGCTCAACTCATATTATTAATTTGAAACTCAAGATTTTTTTGTTTTGTTTTTTGTAAATGTTGTTTTTGTTGCTATTATTATTATTATCATTTTGTAGAGACTCCCCGCTCTATTAAAGAAGGTGTGACTATATTATTAGCATCGTGGACTCAGACACTTTACACAGCAAAGCACACGTCTGCTCTAAGGTTGTTTTTTTTTTTTTTTTGAATTTTTATTATTTTAAGCTGTATAGTCTCGACTGTTGCGAGTAGAGATAGATACAAAATTTATATCTATGAGTTGCATTTACAGACGTGACAATTAATCTATGCGATGCATTTTTTTTTTTATCGAAATGATTGTTATTGTAAAAGTAAGTCAAGTCAAATGTAAGACATATCATATGATATCATAGAGAATATACGTATATGATTTATCTGGAATTTATCTTTGAGTTATGACAAGTTTGAAATGCCAAGGATGCTAAATATTGAAAATTATAGTTAGTGATATGCTTTATTGTTGCTTTAACTATAATTATAGCATATTTATTCTGTCAAAATTGTAACAGAATACAAAAGAGTTTATTAGAAAGTAGTAGTTAAAAAAAATAGGCGCTACTGTGCTACTTTTTAAAGTATTTATTAGTTGTTTATTTTTTTACTGAAGTCGCTTTTTTGTTGGTATTTTAATTTGTTTTGATTTTCATTACTTTCTATCCAATAAACTAAATTGTAAGAGACAACATATTTATAAACAAAAAATAAAAAATTATCAACACACTTATTAAATAAAAATATGAAACTTTAATCTGAAATAAAATAAATAGAATTATAGCTTCCACTGCCAATAAATTATTTTCAGTACATTAAAATGTTTCAGTTTATAATGTGTTGCTTAATCAAAATACGGCATATGCATAGAAATATAATATTATACACCGGTGGGGAATGTCAGTGACAAAAAGTGACAATATTAAGTCATTGATGACAAACGGAGACATTAATCCACTTTATGCACAAACTTTTCGAACAAATGTCCCAAAAATCACTGATGCCTAGCGACTCGCAGCTGACAACATCAGTACGACACTAGTAAAGGAAATTGTCATCGAGTTGTCCTTAATAGACTTGCCACAACAAAACCTCATAGGGGGCTTTAAGTTGCCGTTTTTCTGGGTATTCATTTTTTTTTTTTTTTTTTTTTTTGATTAAATTAAAAACATTTGCATTATTAAATAAAGATTTATGGATCATACAATTTTATTTATGTGCAATAAACATTTTTTATTAATCAGTGGTTAGATCGTCGCCTACAAACAAAAGTTTGATTCTCACGCCGCACAGTCTAGAATGCTATTCTAGCTGGTCATAACTCTTTCCTGGTTTTTTTTTTTATTAAAAAAAAATCAGCTTTTATGTGCTGGGAATCGCTGACTCTCAATATGAAAACGATTTTTTAAAAATCAAAGTGTCGGATCCACAACGAAATAGTGGCTAAGGAGTTTTTTGAGGTCGCTGATTTCGAGTTGGATATCGACTTTTTTGTAAACAAAATGGCGTATCCAAAATGGCGGACAATTTTCTCCAAAAAATAACAATATCATGACAAAATTGTGGCTTGGGAACTGTTTGAGATCGCTGATTTCGAATTCGGTTTCCTCTTTTTTGTAAACAAAATGGCGCATCCAAAATGGAGAACAATTTTCTCCAAAAATTTACTATATCACGACAAAATTGTGGTTAGGACGGTTTTTGAGGTCATTTATTTTGAACTTGGTATCATAGTTTTTGTAAGCAAAATGGCGGACAATTTTTTCAAAAATTGATTTATTCACGACAAAATTATGGCTAGGGTGTTTTTGAGCTTGCTGATTTTGAATTTGACATCATATTTTTTGTAAACAAAATGGCTGATCCCAAATGGAGGCACACAAATAATATGATAATAAGATAAAAAACATCAACTAGATCAATGGAGGTGGGCGTGTCCTTGACCCTATCACGCCAATTTTCACCAAGTAGCTTAATGCTATCTATACTAACTCAGATATTCAATAGTATTGCTTTACATGAAAAATTTACCAAGTTTTGGCGAATTAAAATTTTGGCCTATATTGGAGGTGGGCTTATCCTTGATTCGATCACGCCCATTTTCACCAAGTGACTTAATGCTATTTATACTAACTCAGATATTAAATATTATTTTTTTATTTCATATATTAACCAAGTTATGGCGATTCCAAATTTTTGGTTATATAGGAGGTGGGCGTGTCCTTGACCCGATCACGTTCATTTTCACAAAATGACTTAATGCTATCAATACTACTTCAGATATTTATTGTTATTTTTGTGCATGAAATATTTACGAATTTATAGTGATTTCAAATTTTTGGTTATATAGGAAATGGGCATGTCTTTGACCAAAACACGCCCATTTTCAATAAATGAATAGATGCTACGAATACTATTTCAGAAATCGAATTTTATTGCTTTACCTAAAACAGTTTTCTTGTTATTAGTTTTACGAAACTGGAGCGTTGCAAGAATGCAGAAAAGTTGCTGAAGAAAAACTCATCGTAGTCCAAAAAGGGGTGTAAAGGGGTTAGCTGATAAATTCACAGAACCTTGAGGGAACCTCATACTACCCACTTAAATGATCGAGCCGTTGCAACTCTATAAAACAAAACAAATAGCACTTGTACATCAAAACGTTGTGATTACGTTTATGCTAAAAAATTTCAAACTTTATTATGGTGTTGCCAGATCTTAGCTATTGACATTAGTGTTGCCAGTTCCCGAAATAGAGGTAGTACCCCTCGTACACAGAGTTCAAAATCCGTAAATTTGGGAAATAAATTTAGAGATTTTTTGTGATGATCCGGATATCCTTTTTATGTTTAAAACAACTAACACCTAAGTACTATGCGCCGTCAATTTTTTTTATTTATTTTTTTTTTTATTTTTCATACATTTAAAAATTTTGCTGTTTGTAAACCGTAAAAATTATGGTTTTTCTTTACTAAAAAAAAATTACTTGAGTTTTCAATGAATTTTTAAGGTATAATATTTTCCGTGCATAGTTGGTAAAACTTGGTAGACATAAAAGCAAGTATTCCTCAAAAATGCTCTTCCCATCATCTTTTAGTTATGCTTCATTGGATTTTGAGTGGTTTGTATTGTAAGCATCATCAATCAATGCAAAGAAATTTGATCATAAAAATCCCTCTAATAGGTTCCCACAGCTTTTAGGCCAACCAAGCGTCATCTTTCACCATATACACGTTAGTTAAATGCAATTGCATATTGTAATTAAAAAGCTTAACTTCTAAACAAACTGAAAGTGGCTAATAACAACACTTAAGTACTTGGTCGCACTTATGCCTAGAAAGTTAAGAAAAACCAAAAAAAAAAACCTCAAAATATTTTAACACACAACAAAAGCAAGATTTAAAGAGGAAAAATAAAAAGAAAATCTGAGAATAAATCGGACCCAAAGTACCTACATATCCGTACATATGGACATAAATTTTTTTTTTTTTTTTTGACATTTGCGATCGATTTTGACACATTTACGCTTCCCCAACTACAGCACATACGTTTTATGCCACTGCTTCTTCTGTTGCTGCTGCCTTTGGTTGCTGCTGCGGCTGCTGTCAGCATGTAGTCAAATGCTTTTAATTGACAAAAATAAACGTCCAACACGCAATCCAGTCAAATGCAATCAAATCTCTGCTGCTCAAGTCATAGGAGCTTGTTTTCTTGCTTTGTGTTTTTGTCGATATTTTTGTAGTTTTTCTCATGAGATGACAGACGCGTGTGTAAAAATTTGAAAAGTGTGACACACACGTTTGTTGTTTTGCGTCAAAATAAAATCCATACACACTTTTAAATACTGACTGACTTACTGACGGACTGACTGACTGAGTGCATTATTGAGTGACTGTTGTTCATCACTGTATTTTAAAAGCGACAACTGGTTGAAGTTTTTTCGGACTTTAACTACATCATTGGCGGGTGCATCACTGTTGGTTGGCTTCTCGTTGTTGTGTGTTTGGTAATTAATGTTGTTAATTATATGGCTTAAATGTTGTTAAATTTTTTTTATGGGAAAATTCACAGGAAAGTGAAATTAACTAAATTAGCTGAAAAAACTCCTACAAGAAACTCCTATGTATGTTCATAATAGGTACATTGGTTACTGGCAAACTTTTAATTGTATTTATAAGCCAAACCCATTTCCGACGGGAACTCAAGCAAACAATATTGTCGCTTTGTTTTCTGATACAATAAACTCGCAGGAAGAAATAATTATTTGTAAATATTAATTGTTGTTTTTAATTATTTTGAATGATAATATTGTCTAATTTTTATTGTTGAACTATCACTTTTTAAGCGCGTGCCAAATTTTGAAATTTTTACGCTAGATGGGCAGGTCTGAAAAATTCACATGAAAAGAATCGGTTCTCTGGAATGCTCAGTTCTCTACCCTTTCAACATTCTTCGTCTTCAACAATGTAGGGGAAGAGTGCCGCCTGCGGGCATGGTTCGGGTGTGGGCACCCCCTCGTAACTTTTGACAGAAAACAAATGCGGCTGTTGTGACAAATGTTAAGCGAATGTTATGACAGCATTAAGTTTTTGTGCATATACCAGAGCAAACAGACGCATTTGCTTTGTGCTGAGCAGAAAATTATTTTTGAGTAGGGGAAAGTCTACACAAAAGTTTTTTTCAATCATTTTCAAAGTGAGATAAATCGATCGAGCTTTGTAAATTTATTATATTTTGTGATTCAAAACCGAATGCAACCAAAATGTTCACACAACACAATGTGCTTATTGCTTTTCAAAGTCGCTGTCAAACTCGAGTGTGGGCCCAGAATTAGTTCGGGTGTAGGCACCCCTCTTTTTTTATTTAAACCGTGTGTTTTACTGAAATATTGTCGTGGATGCAAACATTACTAATTTAAATGGTGTTCTTATGCCTTTTTACGCTTTTTTAGTGGACTGGAAAGAACTAATAAGTGTGGTGGTAAGGTAGCATACCACTTTGCAAAAAATCTCGGTACTGAGTTTTCAAACAATTGGACTGAAAAGCAGATTGGTACAAAAAACTAATGCTCAGACAAAAGAGCAATGTTAAGGAAGTCTAAAAATAACGTCACCTAGCCGGTTTAGTCTGAAAACAATTGTGCTGGCATTGACGCCGAAGACAATCAAGATGCCATTCGATCCAGACGTTTTCAGTGACGCTGATTTTCTTGAAGCCGTTGAGCAGATTTTGTTGAAATTATATGAGTCAATGTTTCCAAAATAAATTAATTTTGCTTTCTTCTCCATTTGATTGCGTTTAAATTCATATTTTGCCTTTCTAAGCCGATTTTCCAAGGGTGCCCACAACCGAACTAAATTTTTTTTTCTTTTTATCAAAAATGATCACTTCACTATTTGTTTGATATAATTTTTCGAGTTGACGAAATCAATTTACTTTCTTCACCATTAGTTAGCTTAGGTCTCTAGCTTTCCATTGATATTCATATGTCTGTATAATACTCATTTGGTCAAAAGTTATGAGTCGAAAACCAAAAGGTGCCCACACTCGGTACTATTCCCCTACTTTTTTAGAGGTCGAAAATAAACATTTTTAATCGCTAAAAATCATTTCATATAAGCTTTCAAAATATTTCAAATCTTCTTTTTCGTGATACTATCTAGTAAGTCAGCCAACTTTAATAATATTCAGCTTTTTCAAAGTTTTTCAATCTTTTTCTAACATTTTCAACTTACTACGCAATTTAATGATATCAATCGTATACTTGTTGATAATTACCAAATAATTTGTTTTTTTGAAATATTTCTTCGTTGCAAATATTGATTTCCGAATAATTAACAAATCATACACATGGATGACTGAAATATAATTTTTTACATATGTTTGTGAAGTTTGCGAAATGAGGAAAAGAGAAAGAAAATAAAAATAAACTTCCTTTTTATGCTATAATGTTCCCTTAAGCTGGTACCAAAAATTTCTTTGCATGCTTTTAGGCTTCGATTATGATTATGAAAATCTGGTTATAGTTTTTATTTCTTGAATTATTTATAATATTCATATGATTTTCTAAGGATGAATGTTAATAAGTAGATACAACTGCAAAGCTTATAAATATTTTTAATGCATTAAATTTTGATTATTTTCTTAATTTAAAGAAACACATGAGCTCTTGTGAAACATATAATGTGTTTCACAAATACACGCATTTACAAATTGTTAAATATATTTTTGGAACAAAAAACCATTTAATTTTACAATAATATACAAAGTTTCATATCATTTTTCTAAATTATTACAAATTTTTATAATTTCCTTAATTTATAGAAAACATTCAACGACGCTTAGCAACACTGTAAATGTTTGATTCAAATGTATAAATAAAAGTATCATACGATTTGCAAAGAAGAAGCTTAATTAATTTAATTTTATAAAAATAACATTGAATGCATATTTTTATCCATGTTGGCGACAAAATACATATTTTTGATTTATTTTAAAATGTCTTATTTTGTGTTTTATGATAATAATGTGCAGAAATGTTTATCGAGCGTTAAATGAATTTTCGTTTATAATTTTTTCTGTTTTTCGCGTCTACTTGGTTGATGAGAAACAAATTTTCATCGACTTGTATTTGTGAATATATGCATAATATACATTCTACATACATAAAAAAATATATCTAATTGTAAATTAATTTCATAGCTGAGCGAATTGGAAAAATATAATTCTCTTTTGGGAAAGGAAATTTTTAAAAGTTACTTTTCTATAGATTTTCAATTATGAATTTGTTTTTAGGATCAAAGCTTCCCAGAATATTATTTTTGTAAAATCTTATTAAGATATATTGAGAATTATCGAATATAGCTTATGGAATTTATACATTCTCTTAAGACAAAGCTTCACGAATCGTTAAAGTTCATAAATCATAAAACATAAAAAGCGGCTTTTAGAAAAAGAAAAGAAAAATCGGGTTAAGTGCTTACTTTACAATTAAGTGCCTTGGGGTAATAATACACATTTCCGACTTCTGTAATACGCAAAAACTTATAAAATACGAGAGCAACGTTGTTTATAAAATGTTGCATTTAAAACAATAACAATAAAATGCATTTTACGAACGTCATAACTTTGTAACATCATCAGTGTTGCCAATCATAAATACAAAAAAAAAAGCAATAATCAGTTTAATGCAAAGTATGGCAGCAAAAGAAAACAAAGTTATTGACATTTAATGATGCAACATCATAGGTGGTCGACAGTTGTGGCAAAAAAGAAAAAAAAAACATTTGAAAGACAAAAAACCAACAAAAAAATGTCTCGCTAAAGTGGCACACAGTGGTGAAAATGTAAACCATACAATGTGACAGCGTATTTATGTCACACTGACATTTAACAATTAAATTGTCAAAAAATTAAAATTTATTTCTGTTTTATTAAATGGTGTTTTTTTTGCAATTTTCAAAATGGTGTTTTTTTTTTCTGTTTCTTTGAATGAATTTCAATTTATTGCAACAATTTAATTTAAAAGACAATTTTAAGCAAAAAAAAAAAAAAAAAATATATGGCAACACCACCTACGCTGTTAGTGCGCAACGGCTGGTTGGTTGACTGCGCAAGCGAGTGAGGCCACCAAAACAATTGAATTAAAATCGATTAAGCGCATTCGTCAGCGTGTCTGTCTGTCTCTGTGAGTTGCAATAATTAAGTTAGGCTTTAAATTCCCATAATGCTTTTCGCGACTTCGGCTGGTTAGCCGGTTGCCACTACTGACCCAATTATGGGTGCAAAGGAATAGTATATGAAATTAAATTGACAGAGAAAGCATTTGACATGGCGTGTGACAGTTGCTACTGTCATACATACATATGTTGCTATGTGATGGTTAAAACAATTTTTATAACAAAGTATGGTTTTATAATGTCATTTGTTGAGAATTATTGGAGAAGCTCACATAATGAAAATTCCATATTTTTGTTTATCTCACAGTGTAGTTTCAAATTGATCTATATGGTTATGTTAAAGCATTCACAGTATCAGTCTTGCTTACTTTAAAATTTTACTCGAGGCTCATTTAATAAACAATTGCATCTGTAAGATACAAAAGCATCTGTAAGATACAAAAGCATCTTTAAGATACAAAACCATCTGTAAGATGCAAAACCATCTGTAAGATGCAAAAGCATCTGTAAAATTCAAAACTACGTGTAAGATGCAAAAGTTTCTGTAAAATGCAAAAGTATCTATAAAACTCAAAAGTATCTTATAAAGTCAAAAGTATCTGCTTAAGTATCTGTAAGATACAAAAGTATTTGATAGAAACCCCTGTTTCCGGTACAAAAGTATCTGTAAAATACAAAAATATCTGTACGATAGAAAAGTATCTGTAAGATACAAAATTATCTATCAGGTAAAAAAGTATCTGTTTGGTACAAATGGTACTATTAGATACAAAAGTATCTTTATGATACAAAAGTGTCTGTGACAATCAAAATTATATGTTTGATACAAAATTGTCTATAATATAAAAAAAGTATTTGTTTGAGAAAAATTTATTTTAAGGTACAAAAACATCTGTAAGATAGGAAAATATTTATTTAGTAAACTTATTACCTTAAGATACAAAAGTGTCTGTAGGATTCAAAAAATATCTGTTAGCCACAAAAGTATTTGTTGACAAAAAATCATTTCCTTGAGATAAGTATTTAAATTTTAAGATACAATAACATCTGTAAGATAGGAAAATATTTATTTAGTAAAATTATTACTTTAAGATACAAAAGTATCTGTAAGATACAAAATCATCTGAAAAATAAAAATGGATTTGTTTGAGAAAAATTTATTTTAAGATACAAAAACATCTTTAAGATAGGAAAATATTTAGTTAGTTAAGTTATAACTTTTAAATACAACAGGGTATGTGTTTGATATAAAAGCCTATGTAAGACAAAATAGTGTATCTTTGAGAAAAATGTTTTTCGAGACACGAAATCATCTATAAGATTAAAAAACATTTTTTGATAAAAATTTTACTATTTGATATAAAAGTAACCCTAAAAATCAGAACAATCTATTTGATATATACGAATCTATAGGATACTAAAGTATTTCTTTGATAAAAATTGTCTTTAAGATACAAAAGCATCTATAAGATATAAAAATATTTATTCAATACAAGTGTATCTATAAGATAAAAATTAATATTTGTGATCTATCGACTTAATCTGGCAACTCTGCTTCAAATATTATGAATGAATGAATGAATTAAGCTGAATAGCAAATTGAAGTGCCAAACGTTGACTCTCACCTCTTGACAGTTAACGCTGTTGTTTTTGTTGCCTTTTTTTGCCACAGCCACGCTCATCATTTCGTATTCAAGCGTAAAATTGTCAATGACTTAGAAAAAAAAGGCGAAGAAAAAAAACTCTACGCTACATTTGTGCAGCAGAAAATAAAGTGTCGGAACACACACTCTGATGCTCTGATGCTAATGGGCGCATAGGTACTTGCCTTGCCAGCGCATATACCAAGATATACCCCACACATGGTAATGAAGCAACAAACATTGCGCGCGTTCCAGCGATCCTCACCGATTCTCGCTGCCGCCGCAGTTATTACGCTGACTGACCACACTCAACTTCATTAATTTCCACTTTGTCTCAATTGTGGCGTCATCTTGAACGCTTCAGCGCCTATGTAGCTGCGGGTTTCACTCCAAACGAATACGTTAAGCATTCAGCTTTTTTGTTGTTCTCGCTCACTATTTATTGAATTTCTTGTTTTTTTTTCTGCCCCGGTAAATGTTTATTTTAACAATTTTTATAAAAATGTCGTTTTCAATTTAGAAGAGCACTCGATGACAGCCGACATACGAGCAGCTAGAAACTACTGTTGTTTTTACAGCTCTAGCCGTCGGTGGAGTGGCCACTCGAATAGCCATTTGTATTCTCCATTCAATTTAATGTAAAATCAATGGGTGAATTTTTTTTAATTAATATAATTTGGCACAAAAGTTGAACCAAATGTGTAGTGGGTCATTGCAATGTACCCAATAGGAAAAATCAAAAACATACATATTTTCTTACAACTTATTAACATCTTAATGAATTTACTTAAATTTTCTTCTTTTTTTCTTTATTTTTAGGTGGCGTAGCCCCTGGAACCCCATCAGCGGCCATGATCATGGAAGGGCTTGAAACCCTTGTGGCGCCATCGCATCACGCATTCCTACTCACCGAATCCGCTGCAGCTGCACATTTCAATGTATTAAGCTTTGATACATGTCTCTTTAAGACAACCGCACAGACAAGTCCATCGACGGCGGTTACCTCAGCTGCAACATATCTAACGACGCCATCAAATTTTGGTGGCGGTCACTTGGGCGCACAGACATTGTTGCACTATAGTCTGTCATCGTCATCATCATCATCGGCGAGTAATAGTCATCACCACAGCAGCAGCCACAACAACAACAACAATAGTAATCAACAAAACAACAACAACCTTTCATCATCGCCATCAAACAATCAAAATTCATTGACCGCTTCGATTTCGCGTAGTGGACGCAATTCTGCTGCCACACCAACTGGTGTTGCTACCAATAACAGTAACAGCGCACAAAATCATAACAACGTTTCATCAGCATCAAGTGTTGCTGGTGGTTCTATTGCTGCTAACACAGCAGCAGCATCAGGAGGAGCAACAACACCCAGCGGTCGTAGTTCAGCATCGCATTTGAGCCTTTTGAACACCACCCAACATAGTCCAAACGGTGGTGTTGGTGACACTGCTATAGGTGCATGCAACGATTCTACAGTAGCGAAGCAGTGTTGCGTTGAGGCTCAACCGGGTGACTTGAATACACCGGTAACGACATCAAGTGATATACCATCATTTTTTGGTCCTACAACTGTTGTCGAGCCGCCACCAATAACAGGTAGGATTTGTTATTATTATAGTTCTTTTCTTTTCAACTCATTTTGTTTTACCAAATTAGAAAGACATAGTTTAATTGAAAAAAAACTTTTTCCGAGAAATGTCTTAACTTAATGTACTAAACTGGTGTACTAAGTACATTTTATTATACGGATACCTTTAATTTTATTTCAAATGTCGTACTGTATCATTCATATTCAAATAATCTTCAGCAAAAAAGTTTTCATACACATATAAGACTGCTATCTATCCTGTATTTGGCAGCATGCTTATTACTTTTTGATGCAAAAAACCTGCCACCTGCGCTTTCATCTGAAATACCTGATTTTTCGTCATCAAACCAAAAATCATTTTTCGTTTTAAATGGCTTCCCTGTCGAAAGTCTTGTTTTTTAAATAAAGAAACCTGTCAAAAGTTAGTTTTTGGTTTTTCCAGCTTTCTTCAGTCGCTTTCCTGTCGAAAATCTTGCTTTTTAAATAGAGAAATATTAGTTTTTGATCTGTTTTCCTGTCTTTTTTCAGTCAAAAAGAAATGGCACATGTAAAACTAAATCATAAAATTGAATAGTATGCCTAATATTCGAAGAATTTTAAAGTTAAACAAAAACTTTACTGAAATGAATTTTCAGTATTTGGACACCCCAACGAGCAAGTATCTACCAATAGACTATCTATTGAATTTTTTGAGATAATTTTCTCAACATTTTTTATGACTCAACTCGTAGCTTAGATTATAGTCTGAAATTCATTCAAATATTGTTATGAAGTCTTAATGTTAAAGGCTTTTATCTTTAATAGCTACATTATAATTAATCTTAAACTCAATGGATACAAATACATATAATCATATATGTATGTATATACAAACATATACGAACTTGCTAGTCTTTACAAACTTCATTGAATAATTTTAGTTCATATCTTTACCAAAACTTGAATGAATTGATAAATTTATGAACCATAAAAAAAATAATTTTGCATTTTAAATTTATAACCAAACTTCTCCCATCTTGTGATAAAAATCTTTAAAAAATGTCTGAATATTGTTACAAAAAGTATAAAAACTTAAAAAAAATATACTAAAAGAAAATTAATAAACTGATGCATACTCGTACTAAGTTGATAATTAAAACCACATAAAAAAATGCACAGTAGCTTTACTGAAAAAATCTGAAATTAAGCACTGAAGTTAATTGGTTATGAAAAAAACAAAATTTGCAATAAATTAATAAAACCAGAAAAATATGCATAAATTATTAGGTGATGTACTGAAATATTGACAATGTCTAGAAATGCTGAAAACGTACAACATTTAAAAAGTTAAAAATGTTGAACAAGTCGAAAAATGTTGAGATTGTCCAAAAATGTTGAGAAAGTCCAAAAATGTTGAGAAAGTCCAAATAGAGCTGAAAGTATGTTGAAGAAATCCAAAAATATTGAAAAAGAAGATAAAATATGAAGCTGTGGTATAAAACTGTTGGAAAAATGGTTATGTTTTAAGGATGTCAATAAAAGTTGAAAAGAAGATTTTAAAAAACCAAGAATCTAAATTGAAAATATTCAACGAAGAAAATAACAGCATAAGTCGTATGCTCATAAAACAAACGTTTCAAAAAAATAATAGTTTTACTGCTTTGCCTTATGATCAAAGACTTAACCGTTTTTCTTTATTGCCACAGTAATGTATGCATTCGGGTCAAATTAGGACTGAACTTTTTGAAGCAGCTGAATTTTAGAAAAAACCTTTTCATTAACGTGTGATAAATTTATATTGAACTACATAACTAAACCGTAATTTTTGCAATTTTTCAATAACAGAGTCAAGCAGGTGTTAGCATGGAAATTGATTACATAATATGTTTCGGCTATTTCCACAAAAATTTTAATATTGTTTTCATATATAAACATGTATATAGCCCCTTAGATCAGTTTTAGTTAAATCTTGTCAAAAACCATACTCGAACCCGTGACTCCGGTTTTCTTATGAAAGAAAACGCGGTGCGTTAGCCATTACGCTATTGGACACGGATAAATTTCTCCGTACAGGATCGCCTATATGCGTAGATCATACGGCTCACTAGAGCCGTCTGCTGTGAAAAATTGCCAAATTGTGTTTTTAGTTGGTAACACACTCTGGTTTTGAGACATGCTTCGCTAGCTTTTCATTAACGTTCTGAAGACTTAACAAAAGTTCACATATCGATGCCTCTTAAGAATAGTAGAATGATTCATTTGTGTTACGAAAATAAGACTGGCGTTGATTCTTGTTACAAAAGTAGGACATTTCAGCCTGTTTTTGATGAAAGCTATGGTGCTTCATTGTATATAACGAAAAGTCAGTAGGATTTTTCGATGTTAAGTGTCGAAAAGTAGAATTTTTAAATTTTTATGCCGAAAAGTAGGATAACTTAACATATTTGATTCATTCATTTGATTTTGATGATTCGTTATGTATTCGTACAGTAATCTTAATTTTCGTTAAAAAGTATGAAACATCCTACTTTTTGTTAAAAAATATAAAATATCTTATTTCAAGAAAAATCCTAAATTTCGATGGAATTTGCAAACGTCCTACACTCAGAGAAAAACGCTATTGAAATTATGGTTTTCGAATTAAATCTATTAGTATTTACTTAATTTACTTACTAGTAAAATAAGTCAATGGGACCCGTATTTTAAAAACAATAATTTCTCATGGTATGAGAGCATTGATTCAATAACACGACTTATTAACACGTTAATAGTATGTACATTTAAATTACTTTTGTTCCAATAGTTTTTTTTTATTGTCGTAACACCATTGAAATAATGTGATAATATCATTAATATAACAGTTTATCTTATTATTGAATTGATGTGAATGCTATTGAATTAATGTGATGATACCATTAGTTCAATAATATATTTTATAATTATATAACCTTTCATTCAATGTGATGTTACTATTAATTTAACAGTATATCTTATATCTGTTACCATTAAATTAATGTGATGATACCATTACGATATCATTTAATCAATTCGATGTTACTATTAATCCAATAATATGTCTGATCCCCTGTACCATTACAGTAAAGTGATGTCATTATCAATCCAATAGTATATTTTACGCCAATTTTAATTATGTACTTATCTTCGTTAGACAAATGAATCATCCTACTTTTTGTATGAGGCATTGATAAAATCTCGAACTCACGTGTCAAAGGCTTGAAAATTATTCTTCGCAAATACATATATCGCGACCTTAGAACAACAGGGTTCTATCTACACTCACATCACTTTCGAGAAATCTATGTTTGGATATTTCGTGTCGTATAACTTTTATGAATTGATTTTAATCACAATGTTATTTATACTACAAGCATTTGATTGTCGCGAGGATTTCATTGATACTAAAATAATTAAAATACGTTGCCTAGTTAATAAGGAATTTAAGTTTAAAAAAATCGATAGAACTTTGTTGCTAAACGATAAGGTACTTGAAATTGAGAAACAAGGTTCTAACTGCCAGATAGAACTTTGTGTTTCTGTAAGATTTTTTTTTTTTTATTCAGATAGAACTTTGTGTTTCTGTAAGAGAGCAGGCAAATTATGTAGATAAAATCTTGTAATTTTGTTAAACAAGCCCCGATTTTGAGCCGTTATGGCTTATTTTGTTAGTAATTGGACTTAGAAAAAACAAACTCCTATGATTTATGCAGTTTTTGAAAAATGGTCGAAAAACGGTTTTCGAAAAAATTACATACTTTTATGTATCATTTAAATCGAGTATAACTTGTTAAATAAAAATTACACGAGGCCAGTTTGTATCTCATTTTGAAGAAGAAGAATAGTACTTACTGTTTCATTCAATAGAAAAGAGAAAAACAATTTTGTGCGTCTTCTAAACAACCTCAAAAATCGTGTTTTTGATCATTTTTTTGGCATTTATGTTAGGATATCTCCGAAACTATATAAGATATAGCAACTCTGATGCCAGATTCGGATTCAGCGTTGGCAACTATATCGAAAATGACTATCTTCGATTCGATTTCTTAAATTTTCCAAAACCGTTTTTCGACCTTTTTTCAAAAACTGCATAAATCTTAAGTGTTGGTTTTTTCTAAGTCCAATTACTAACAAAATGAGCTATGTCGGCTCAAAATCGGGGCTTGTTTGACAAAATTACATGATTTTTTCTTATTTGCCTGCCCTCTTACAGAAACACAAAGTTCTATCTGGCAGTTAGAACTTTGTGAAATTAATTTTAATTTGAATATGTGCAGATAGAACCTTGTGCATCTCAATTTCATTAATTATCTCAGAAACTATACGAGATAGAAATATTTGAGTGGCGGTAATCGAAAGAGCGTGGTCTATTTAGTACGAAGCAATATATAACTCAATTTCACAAAAAATGTCAGTTAGAACCCTGTTGTTCTAAGGTCGCGATATGTATCCCGAAACGCAACAAAACACAAAAAAAAAAAAAAAAATATTTAGAGAAAAATATTGAAATTTCCAAAATAAAAACGTAAAACAAAAAATGCGTTAAGTCTGTGGCACTGTAAAAGCCTTGTAGCAATTGTCATATGAAACCATATGTGAAATTTTTGGCTAAAACAAAATTTATGGGCATTACAAAAAAAAATAAAATCAAATAGGTTTTATGTTGTTTTTATTAGTATTATTTTTTTTTTTTTTTCAAAACTTATTTTTTTACAAGCTAAAAGAGCTTAAGTACACTTTAACATAAACTTAAGTGAGAATCGAGCAAAAAAAAAATGTTGTAAAAAAACACAAAAAGGGAAAAACGTAAAACAACATGAATTTTTTATGTCATGTAAACAAGTTTCTTATGTTTTATTTTTTAAAAAAAAAAAAACAAATATTTTTTTTTTTTTGTTTTGTACTCTTAACTTTTAAACGCCATCTTTTTGTATGTTAACCGTGTTGTAAAATTTTTTTTTCTTCATAACTTGATCCATACGAATACTTGTGGCATTAAAAAAAAAACGCACCAATTCATGTCAAAAATTCGTAATCCATAATGACATTTTAATATCAATGGACATAAATATGCGCGTATTTTTATGACTTACGCATATTAGGTATTTTCAATACATATTTACATACATATTCATATGTACGTACAGTTATTAGCTGCTAAGATTTATGTAGCAATAGCGACACTTGCCATAATAACATGCAAGAGTTGCTATAAAATTATAATTTTATGTAGCGAAATAAAGCGCAGACTATTGAGTCTGTCATGACAGTATTTGTTTTTAAATGTTCCATAAAAAAATCGCAATTCTTTAAATCTGTTTGAGTTTATTAATCCGATTTTCAAATTTAATATACTGAAATCATGAAACTTTTCGAAATGATTTGCAAAGACTGGGTTTTGCAAGCAAAAATCAATTGAGTTTTTTTATTCGATGGACAGACAACGAATGTTGGAAAAGTTGAGACACGTAGTTATAGTATGTTGAAAAAGGGGTTATAATTTCATGATCTGAGATTTTAATACATACTGGAATCACCCAATAGTCAAAATTTAACCATAACTGTATTAAATAATTTTGGTACTTTTTGGACAGTTTTAGTACTTTTTTTTTTGTCATTTGGTACAAAATAGAAAAGCTCATTTATAATCTGGTACAATGACAAATGTAAAACGAAAAGAAAACAAAAAACATGAAGCCAATGTCAGTCAGCTTTTTGTCTTTCTCTTTGTGCTATATTCTCTTTTCAACTTTGTGTGATATTTAAAAATTTGCATTTAATTTTACCTGGCTTAACAGCAAAATATTAAAATAATTGTAACTTTGTGCACGCTTACATACAAATACCTTTCTAATGATGTATAATTCAAAGTCGTGCTCCATTTCTAACATAGCAAAAACGGTCGGACAAATTTTGTTTTGCGTATTAATGTATGTATGTATGTATGTATTCTCCTTTAACTCCTAGGAGGAGCATAGGGCCATTTTATTAATGTATAGATCTCACAAACTATACAAACTATTCTGATGAAAATTGGTGGACAGTTATGTGGCACGCTCACTTTTTAACGTGTTAAATTATTCAATCGCATTTTTCAACATAGAAACCGAATTCACACTAAAAATTGCCGGTTCAGATTTAAAATTTTAGAGTGCCCCCGCCACACCTTACGAGGGACTATGAGGGGGTTCAAGATTGTTCTCGTTTAGTAGCTCTTTTAAAATTATGGGACAATTAATGCACATAACATGTTCTAAAACCATTAGCTTATGTGATGACAGTTTAAAGGGTCTCCTGCCTCAGTGTGCGGCGATCCACTTCTTCTAACATACGATGTGATAAGGTTCGATAGTAGTTTCTGAGATAAGTAAATGCATTACAAAAAAAAAATCGTGAATCTTTGAAAAATCATAAGTTTAGTAGTTTTGAGCAAAACAAAGAATTAATAAAATTAAAAAATAAAATCTATTTGTCAAGTGCAAGTCCTAGGAACAATACCACATATTCTCCTTTAGTCATTTCAACAATAGTCTGTTCAAGTGCACGTAGATTACTTAAGCCAACTAGTGCTGGATAATACAGTCATTCCTCAATAAATGACAACTGCTAAAACTTGGCACATGTCGTGCTCAAAATTCGAGGAATTCAACAAAGATTTATTTCTTAAAATTAGCCATCCATTAATATCATATTAAAAATTGATCAAACTAAATCAGCTTGAGCCACATGTCTTTATTAGAAATTCAATATAATGGATACATAACACCCAAAAAAAAGGGCTTCGCGTGTCTAATAGAACTAACTTTCATTAGATTTCTATATTCATTATCTAGCATATAAATTTCTAATTCTTCATAAATGAACAGAATAAAAAAGAAACTGCTCTCAATTGATATCAAATTAAGTTTATTATATCGAGAGCTCAGAAACAAAAAAGGTTTTTCTTTGACAAAGTCGTGCAATCAGCGACGATGTTTATGCAGCTGTCCAGCTGACGAACAAGAAGAGATTGCAATTGCATTGAATTCTTGAGAATTCAACACGGGAGGTCTTTCGCGCAATAAAAAAAGTAACTCTACAGCAGCAGTAAGCCAAGGCGGCAAGAAGACTAATTACGCTTCAAACACCCTGGTGGACAATTTTAAATCTTTTTTGCTCGTGCTTTTCGTTTTGCGCTTTTTTTTGGTCAACAGCGTTTCACCATTTGTTTATATGTGTTTACTATGAATGCGCACGGATGTTGTCTGGAAGTCTCTCCCAGATCTCAGATGTCTCAAAATCACTTTTGCTTTTTTCGGTGGCGCTGCACAGTAACTGCCATTGATGATGATGATTGAGTTGCATTGCTATGAAATGTCGTGACATCAATCAAATTGCAAATGTACACAACGATGATGTCGACGATGCTGCGCGAATGTAGGTATGTCCATGATGTGGTATAAAGTGATTTCAGGGAATTCCTTCAAAGTTCCGTATTGCAGTTTTTTATCGTTTCTGTTTTGCTTTTTGCTTCTGCTGTGTTTTTTTTTTTTTTTCTTTTTCATTTTGCTTTCATGTTGAGAATATATGTCAGCATTTATGAGTTTTTATGATAATGCAAGAGGTTCTTGACATTTGATTGTGAATGTCAATGCCAATACTTATCAGCCAATATATATCAGAATGTTTTTTTATTTAAATTATTATTATTACATTGTTGTAGTAGAAGAAATGTATATCAAAACACGACAAATCTCTAGTTTTCAAATTTTTAATTCTTGTAAAAAAATTTTGTTGATTTTTTGCAAGTTTTTCTAGTGTTAAGTCTCCAAAATTGCTATTTTTCTTACAATCTTTATTTTTTTTTATACGTGAATCTTTGGGTCTTTTAATTAAAACATTTAATTAAAAAGTTTTACTTTTTCATCTTCCCTCATATGCATCTTTTGGTCTTTAATTCGAATTGTAATTTCTTCGTATAACTTGAACAAAGTGAGCTTAATTCAATTAGAACAAATATACAAAAATTTTCGCTGTGCACATGTGTCACGTAATTAATTTTTATTCTGCATCAGCGTTTCTCAAACATATATGTAGTAAAGTTTTAGGCTTTTAATTTTGTAAATATATTTTTAAATTTCATAATAAAGTACAAAATTGAATAAACATTTGGAAAACCTTTGTGAAATTTTTTACTTTATGCCCCAGACATGCGACAACTTAAATCTAGATTATAGACTTAACAATTTGAACCTTTTTAGTGCATGATTTTAGGCATTTTTTAAATACATTTTTCATAGACATTGGCTAAAAGAAAATTTCCCAATTCAGGGTCCAAAAAATTCTAATTAGCTTTTCTCACTATTAATCTGGTTTGTGGATTTTTTAGAATTTTTTGGCCCCTGAATTGGTAAATTTTCTTTGAGTCAATGTCGTTGAAATATGTATTTAAAAAATGCCTAAAATCATGCAATAAAAAGATTTGCATTATTACGTCTATAATCTAGATTAAAGCTGTCGTCTGTCTGGGGCATTAGTGACATGACCATAATAAAGTAATGTACTCTGTAATCGAGAAAGTAATCGTTTAACAAAGTATTATCATATGCTTTGAAATTTTCAACAAATCAAGTTTCTTTTGTATCATTTCTTGCCATTTTTGTGGTAGAAAAAAAATGTTTATAATTTTTCAAGTGACAGTATTTAAAGTAATATGATTAATCAATAATCTAATAGGCTTAGCATTTGAAATTAATTATAAAAATTGAAGAATTAAAAAAACTATTTGAAGATCACTGCTCTCTACAATTACATAAGATGGTATACGTTAGATGGTATTCACTTACTTGTCGCTTATACTAAGTACTTGTCGAAATGCGATAAATTTAACTGTAGAAAAAACATTGACACTGAACGGAAATGTTTAATGTATGCGGCATGATTAATTAAATTTTTCTCAATTACTTGATTTGTATTGTTTTATATGTACATACATACATATGTATAAAGCTACAAGAATAAAAAAAAATTAACTGAAATTATTAAAATCAAAGTTGGAGAGAAAGAAATGAAAAGAATTGCTCTTTCAAATTCATGCTTTACGGTGATTTTCAATGTTCCTATGACAAAATACGAGCTAGTTTTTATTCTGAGCCACAAAAGAGTAAAAAATTGTCTTCAACAAGTTTTTTAGTATTAACTGACATTTTACAATAATTTTCGACTTACTCAACTTTTCTAATATTCCAGCTGGATTTGGATTTTTCACTATTTCTAACCTTTTTCATCACTTAAAAATTTTTTTGACATTTTCGCCGTTTTTTTTCACTTTTTTGCTTATTTCGACATATCCAAATTTTCTTTCGATTCCGTCAATATTTCGACTTCTCAAAATTTCCGTTTTTTAAACTTCCATTTTCAAATAGGTAGTTTTGTTTTGTTTTTGACCTTCTCACCATCTTCAATATTTTCAGCCTATATTTATTTATTTATTTTATGTTTTAATTTTAAATATTATTTTATTTTTCAAATCTTACTGACTTGTCTTCAAAGTTTCCAACTCTTTTATATTAAAGGTCTTATTCAAAAATTTATTAATATTTTTTCTTTATTTCTAAATTTTTCAAATTATTGCTCTTTTCTGAACTATTTCAACATTTTTCGAATTGTTTACATTTTTGTGAACTGTTTAACATTTTTTCTTTTCGTAACATTCCCCGACATCTTCAACAATTTTTAACTTCTACAAAAAATGTTTAACATTTTTCAGTAAGTACTTTAATACATACAACACAGATGTATATCCATATGGTTATGCCCCAGACAGACAGATCTAATGCATATTACAGACACAATAATGTGAAACTTTTTATTGCATGATTTTAGGCTTTATTTAAATACATATTTCATGGACATTGACTACAAGAAAATTTCCCAATTCAGGGTCCAATTAGCTTTTCGAATGCTTAACTCACTATTAATCTTCTTTTTGATGTTTTAGAATTTTTTGGACCCTGAATTGGGAAATTTTCTTTGAGTCAATGTCTATGAAATATGTATTTAAAAAATGCCTAAAATCATGCAATAAAAAAATTTGCGTTATCACGTCTATAATCCGGATTTAAGCTGTAGTCTGTCTTTCCTATAATATCGATAGACTAGAGCGCAATAGTCTTATGTACACTTGCTTGAAATTTTGATATATTTTTAGTTATGGGCTCGTGGACGACTTCCTAAGTGAGTATACTACCACAACTGTTCACTAGCTTTTAAAAAATGAATAGATTACTGCACAAATTATCTTCATATGTGACCATCCGGTGGAAAGGGTACCTTATCTTCACACACATAATTTAGCATTGCAGCTAAGGATAAGAGATATAGTCAACATAACCGGTTTTCAGTTTAAGGTGGAATTCAGTGCTTAGACATTTTCTGAACATTTTACGATTGATTTGAGATCGATTATAAAATTACAAATACCTATAAAAGCGGTCTTAGCGAAACTCTACCATGCAAAAATTTATAATTGACAATCTTTGAACTTCGCTATCTATAAACTTGAGTTTTTCATTTCAATTTTGGAATTTTCCAGTGATCGAGGTGTCATTTTATTCAAAATTATATGCATTTTTTGAAAATGCAAAAAACTCTTTTTAATTATTTGAAGATAAGGTTCCTTTTCCACTGGACTGCCACATGTATAGAAGTAGCTGGCAGTTTTAAAATAATCACTTCTTTTTCAGGACTATTGCGCTCTAAGGTATCGATTTAGTATAAATATGGATGTCTAAAAGTATGCTATGACAGTTATTTGTTTTATACGTTTTACCAATGTATGCCTTATGCTCAAAAAATTACTTCTTGTGCTGCATATTTTTAGGCAGTCATATTCAAAGACAACAGTTTTTGTTTGGTATAAGTTATTAACTTGAAATTTGAGTATAAATTCCCTTAAAAAGAAGCTGTTTCCATAAAAAGTTTATTTTCAATGCATAAATAATGTAAATATTTTGCATGTTATCGCAAATTTGGGACTATTATTGTGCAATAAAATAATAAATGAATTGCCAATGTCGAATGCACAACAAACAACTAAAATGCAAAATAACCATTAATTTCAATAATTGCCCTTGTGTTCCAAAAAGACAAAAAAAAAAAACAAAAACAGAAAACCCAATTTACATAATAACATGCACTTCAGCCTTGTTAGTACGCAATGTTTCAAAAAATAAATAAATATGAAAACTTGGCGCTTGTAAACATTATTCATATATATAAACCATAAATGAGACAACGATACTTGAGAGCATCTTCGTATATAGCACCAAAATCAAGATGATTGTTAAGAAACTACTTAAGTATGTATACTTCCGTTTATTGAAATAACTAGACAAGTAGTTGGACTCTTTATGAGTCCCGCTCTTGTAGCAAAAACACCCGAAAGAATTTTATAGCCAAATTTTTGCATTCACAATTGTTATACTCGCTTTTGACCAACTAAAGCAGCACACACACAAATACTTCATCTCTCAAGTGGACTGTCAAAATTTGATATAATTTATAGGCCAAGTTTGCCAATTTTGGCGATTAAATTGAAGTTTATCATTGTCATTTTTGCATGGCTTAGTAAGTAATTGTCTTATTACATACACTGACAATGCATTCCGCGACTTCTTCATACAACTTATCTTTTCGTCTGTATATTGTTTTACTTCATTTTTAATATAATTTTCATTTGTCAAGCGTTTGTTCGAGCATAAACAATTCAAGAGACATAAAGTGGAAGCATTTTTGGCAACATTTTTATGATGCATGTGGGAAGAATTAAACTTTTTTTTTTTTTGAAAAATTTTATATAAAATTACATGTGTTGTAAAAATTTTTTTTCTTTATTTCTTTCTTCATAATTTGTGCATTTGAAATGCATGGAATATTTCCATTTTTTATTTAAAAACCAAAAAACAATTATTAATTTAACTTAAATAACAGCAAAATGGTTAAGACAGCAGAACGTTTATTTTGAAATGCGGTCATAAATCTTTTAAATGTTTATTTATATGTTGCCATTAAATGGTTTCTGTGACAATATATTAAAAACAAAAAAGAATTAACAAAGAATTTCTGTCATTGTGGTACTCTAAAACAACATTTGGTACAGACAGTTCCGCTACTTCCAAACCCACTTCAGCTCTAAAAGAACTAAAAGCGGGTTACAAAACTGAGTCCCTCAAATTGTTGACAAAATATCCTCCCAATCATATAAACCGACCAGCACAGTGAGCAGAATATTTTTAGAGGAGATGCATTATACTTTTTTCTTCAACAGCTGCTTCTGCTTTCAGATCTTTTTACATAAGATATGATTGAAAACCATAAGTAGTTAATTTCATAGCCATGCAGACTATCTTATTCATTAGTATTTTTAGAGTCTCGCATGCTATAAGTTTTAGGGACATCTACTGCTTTTATCATACCAGCCCATCATGTATTTGATAATCAAATTTCCCCACTAAAACATTTTTATTTAAATTTTGCTTTTCTTTTTTCGTTTTTCATTTTCAGGTTCCATTGAGTCTGAAGATCTCTCACTTGAACCACAAACAATATCCAGCCCTGTGCTCTGCAGTCCACTGAAGGAGGAGCGCAGCACGCCGCCCATCTTAACAATTGTTAAGGAAGAAACAAGTAATAATAGTTGTACCATGTATCCTACACACCTCAGTCATATTTCCACTACTACAGCAACATTAGGCATTAATACAAATACAACTACACAAAGCAATAACACCACACACCAACAACAACAGCAACATCACCATCAACAACAACAACAAAATCATCAACACCATCATTCACAACACCAACAACAACATGGACAGCATTCACCACATTATCAACAACAACATCAACACCAACAACAACAACATATGCAACAGCAACAAAGCCAAATACACCAACATCACAGTCAATTACAACAACAAATGCAACACCAACACAATCAGCATCACTTACAACAACAACAACAACAACAACAGCAACACCAACACCATCAACAACACCAACACTACCAACAACAACAACAACACCAACAACAGCACCACCAACAGCAACAACAACATCAGCAACACCAACAACAACAGCATGCTAATAGTAGTAGTAGTAGCGGCAAAATATCATATCGTGGCATTTTCACCACTACAGGTAACACAGCAGCGATGAGCGGTCTTGCTTCTGCCGCGGCTGTAGCCGCCGCTGCTGCTGCTTCTGCAGCCCAGCAGCAACAACAACAACAACAGCAGCAGCATCAGCAGTTGAACTCACCACAGCTCAGTGTTTTACCCGGCCAAATGTCACCACCTTCCGCCGGTCTCGGCAGCAGTTGGGGTCTTCCAAGTCCCGATAAAACGCTCTTCCAGCCACCAATGTTTAGTTTACTCGGACCCGGTCCACAAAATTCCTCACAAGCTCATTATGCACCACAACAACAAACGGTGATACCTTCCCCAACAACGCCCTCACCTGCCGCGCATCACTTACATGCCGCCGCAGCTGCATACGATGATGGACGTTCTGTCGCAGCACAACACGTCGAATTATTGGGTCTCAGCATGGAATGCTCTCCCATCATTCTGAAGCAGCCACCACCGCCCAGTTATAGCAGTGCAGCTAGCTTCACTAGCCTCGCTGATATGCAAGCAGCTCAAAGCTCCCACGATCTACAGCAATACCGCCAGCAAATGTCCGTAGCAACACCCAAATACCAATGGCTGGATTCTCCCGCGGAGTACGGCAGTCCACAGCAGTCACTTGTGGTACCAGGTCCCAGTTCCGCTTCCAGCAGCAGCATCATTCCCAAGCAAGAGGCCTATGCGGATCCTACGCCAACACCGCATCATATGCAGCAGTCACAGTCACAAGGCGGTGGTAGCTCGCAATCCAGCTACACGAATGTTGTGCAACTTGCCGAGTATTCGCCGTCGACAAGCAAAGGCCATGAAATCCTCTCGCAAGTCTATCAGCAGAGCGCGATGCCGCTTAAGTTGGTACCGGTTAAACCGCGCAAATATCCGAATCGGCCGAGCAAAACGCCAGTGCACGAGCGTCCATACGCCTGCCCTGTGGAGAATTGCGATCGCCGTTTTTCGCGCTCTGACGAACTCACCCGCCACATACGCATACACACCGGCCAGAAACCGTTTCAGTGTCGCATTTGCATGCGTTCATTCAGCCGCTCAGATCACCTCACCACACACATACGCACACATACCGGCGAAAAACCCTTCTCTTGTGACATTTGTGGAAGAAAATTCGCGCGTTCAGATGAAAAGAAACGTCACGCGAAAGTGCATTTGAAGCAACGGATTAAGAAGGAATCAAAATTGAGTCAGCAACATCAGCAGCAACAACAAGCTGCTGCGGCGGCGGCGGCAGCTCAACAGCAACAGCAGCAGCAACAACAACAGCATCATCAGCATCACCAGCATCAACATCATGCGCATCATATGCTTCATTCCGGCGCCGATATTTCCATAGTCACTTCGAGTGCCACCAGTTTGTAGGTCGCAAGCAATTCATCGTCGATTGATTCGTTCGAATTGTCGACGGCATTGTCGCCGGATACACCACTGGCTACAATGCCGACGGCAGAACTTTCGCTTAGGACAGCCGCCGTTGCCGGCGGCAGTACAAGAAGCAGCGGTAATACAGTTTTTGTGTTTCCAAGCGACGATGAGTGTTTACGTGAAGTTGAATGCGCTGATGTGGCAACAAATACGACACCGCCAACACGTGGCGCTGGTCTATTGACGCCACCACCACTGAAAATAATTGACAGCTCATTGGACGATGCGATGGATAGTGAAGAAGACAATGAGATGCCAACAACAGCTGTGACAGTTGCAAGTAATACTGCAACTGCGGCCATGGTACACGCTGGTGGTAGTGGTGCTGGCGGTAGTATACCAGTTGCTATTTTACGTGGTGTTAATTCGCAGGGCTTAAGCGAAAATAGTCAAGATGTAGTGATTTTATTTTTGACACAGTAATTGACAGAACTATATACCATACATGAACCCAAGAAGTTGCAGGAGGGTGATGCATAAATGTTATTGGTCTTTTGAGTAAGAGTTTGGAGTTGGAGTCGAAAGGAAATTCCCAAGTCAAAACTGTAGTAATTGAGACTTTAGCAAAAAAAAAAAAAAAAAAACAGAGAAAAGTTGACAGTTGTCGTTTTTACATGCCGTCTAATCAGCTATCAATTTTGACAGTTGTCAGACATTAGTTGTTGAAACGTTCATTAATTTATTGATAAAATAAATGCTTTAAAGCCATAGTAGCTATTTTGCATAAAAATATCACCAATCATAACACAAAAGTGACACTTTTCTATCAGTCTCTCTCTCCGTCTGTCCTTCGCTCTCTCTCTCTCTCTCTCCTTTCTATTTAGTTCAAATTGCGTAAATATCAATCTTGTAGACCTTCAATGAAAATCTTTTCCTGTTCATTTAAAACTTTGATTTATTTTTAAAATTTAAATTCTGGAATTTTTAATCAGCAGCTTGCAAAAAACGCATAAATAAAGTTTGGTTTATAGCCGTCTATCGAAGTTGGAAGTATGGAACCAGTTTTAAGTAAAGCGCTCTAAAAAACACACATTTGACAGATACCTTTATGATGTTTAAATGTATAAAACTCTGCGGCTCAGTTAATCTGTCTGTCTGTGTGTATCGTCTGTCTCTTTATTTGTTGTATGAAATGTCATTATTGGGAGAACAATAGCATGTAATTTGTTAAGAGCTTTAAGCCTTTTCATTTTAACTGTCAATTTTGTTGTCATTGAATGATTATGCACAATCAAATGAATTTCAATTCCATTTTGTCCCTTTAAAATGTTGATGTGTGGTACTTTTTCATAATTTATGCAAAATTTTAGAAGGAATCATTAGCTTTTATTTTGGTGAAATTTTTTTTAGATGAAAGATTATTGTTTCTTTCTTTTTTTTTTTAAAGAGAAAACATAATTAGTTTGGAGGCTACATTACAAACATCTTTGATTACATATGAAGCATATTTTTTTAGAAATCAATGAACGCAGCTTAAAAATTAATAAAAGTTTTCTAGATTATGTTGCAGTAATGGCTTGAAAAATAACTTTCTGATAAATAAACCATACATTCTGATGGTCGGCAATAAAAGTTTCTAATTTTTTGATAAAAAAAAAGTATTGCTCAAATATAAAGTTCTTCTTTCAACTAAATAGCTATCGCTTGGTTAAGGCGATCTGGTGAAGATGCGGGCCAATCTTGCCAAGGTATAAAATCCGTCAAAATTTTTCGACACCATTCATGAGTACTTTCAACTTTTTGAGATGGGGCACTGTCAAGTTGAAAGCAATTATAGTCATTTCCATACAATTTTCGGTCATTTCCTAGCATATGACCCTGCAACACGTTCTGATTGATTTTGACTCCCCGATCAATGAACAGATGTGGTAGCTTGCCCCTAGGCGATTTCGATCCCCATACCATGACAGCTGACTTACTTTGAAACTAATTTGTCCAATGAAATGTCCCTCAATGAAGCACCATAAACGCGATCGTTTTGTTGATTGTGGTCTTGCAATTGAAACATCTTTTCATCGGAAAAAATAATTTCATTGCCGTCATGCCAAGCTAGCAAGTCCCTGCATTTTTTCACTATAGCTTTTTTCTAGTTATCCGTCAGTCCGTGAATTTTTTGTTTTTTGTAGGCCTTTAATCCAAGATCATGCCGTAATATACGACTCAGTGATCGTCGGGGTATTCTAAAATCTATAGCGAGTTTACTTACAGTTTGACTGGATTTCGTTTAAAACGCTGACGAACGTTTTTAATTGTATTTTTGACGCAAATTGCTTCATGGCCCGTGATAAAAACCTTATATTAATATCTAAATGTTTTAGCAACTTAAATATCTCGGAATTTTTGTTCGTATAAATTTACAAAGAGCTGGCGTTTCGTGTCCATTGCTTAAAACAATATAAAAACAAAAGATATCATGCTGACATCTAGAATTCATAAAGGAGAATAAATTCTCAATAAAAAAATATTATAATGTGAAAAAAATTCCGTTATATTTAAGTAAAATGCCGCTACAAACTAGGACACTTAATCTGCCCAGCCCTGTAAAGAGCTTTTCGATTTAACATAAATGATGATGACATAAATTTTGCCACATGTACATAGGCAGAAATCTCGTTTACTGGTCCAGAATAAAACGTACGTAAACGAAAAATTTTCGGACTAAAACCTTAATTCTGGACTAGTAAACGAACACTCTGATGATGTATTTCAGCAAAAAAATAATAAATCATTCGAAAATATAAGTAAAAAAAGTGCGAATATTGTTAATTTTCTTAACACAACCAACTGTCAGAAAATTAAATAAGCAAGACAGCTTAAAGCTTTTATAGAACTTGTTTTTAATCAGTCTAAATCTAATCTCAAAGCTTAAGAAAAAAGTAGCCAATTTAAGTGTATTTTCCTTATAAAATGCTCTTATTTTTATATGAAAGTTCTCATAGAAAGTTAATCGATATAAAGAAAATCTTCAGAACTTCAAAGATTAATTTGTTGGAATGAGATACAGGTAAAGTCCGTCTCATATCGCAAAGCTTCTTTTATTAATTCATAACATTTTTCGATCAAAACAAAGAAATTGGTGTTTTCACACCGAGCGAGTAAAAGTGAACTAAACAAAATTGTCTAAAGAAATGCTTCCTTGCATAAATTTTGTCAAAATAAGTGAAAATTAAATTCATTTGTACAACCATTAGTGTTTTAATAATGTCCGTGATGTTTGCGGCTACGGGACCCGAAAAAATATTCCAGAACTTTGTATGCGTTAGGGATCTTAAGCCTAAAACAGTCTATAGGAAATATATTTCAAGAGTGTACGGTAAGCACCACTTTAAAAGAAGTTCTAAAGATAACTATGATGTGCAGTTTTTCAAAAAATAAAAATTAAATCACTACATCAGTAAAGAAAAAAATTTTTTTTATTTTGTGCCAAAATGAGTAATTAGCCAAACTTAAATTCAAAAAAATAAAAAAAGAGAAACAGAAACTTTAACTTATAACAAGACAAATAATAGAAAAATTAAATAAAATTAACTATACATATAGCATAAATACTAAATAAACTTGTTCTCAGCCGCTAAAAAGAAAAAACACGCATGAATGCATCAATGAAAGCACATTGAAGTTGCTTCAACTTACAATACATAACTTTAGAACAGTGATGGCCAACTCATTTGCAGCATTGTGCTTTTACACGTTTATAAGCCCACACGCTATGTGACAAAGCACAAAAAGCTCTCGCAATTTTTAATTTACATACAGTTGAGTGAACTTTGAAAAGAATCAATCAATCGATGATGTTTTGGAGAATACAAGAAACAAAACAAATTCATGAAATTGAAATTTGTAATTGTTTTCAAACTATATATACACTGAGACAAAAATCTATAGGTTGTTAAAAAAAAGAAGCAAAATTGAATAATTCATTATTGCAATGCTTTACATTTAAGTACGAAAAACAAAAAAATGAAACAAAAAAATACAAAAAATAAATAAATTATGTGTAAAAAATAACTCATAAACAAAAAATGACTAGAAGACATTTAAATTAATTTAGTTAAAATAAAGAATTATACTTAAACGTAGTTAAACAAAGGAAATATAAATTTACGATGGATAATAAACTTGAATGTTTTTTAATAATTTTTAATTAATTACATGTAGTATACACATTTGTATATGTATTTATGTATATCTCAAAAAATACTAATTTATTATTTGTAATATATAGAACACACTTACTAATTTATTAAAACCAGATAATACTAATAGCCTCTGTTATATTTTCACATTAAAAATATTAATAATAAAAATAAAATAATTGAATAATTAATAATATTTATAAAAAAAAACTTACAACTTATATCTCTAATACTGTGATCTCATGTGTAATAATTATTAATAATTTATTTTATTTTAATTATTTTTAACCATACTTTCTTAAAACAAATAAAAAATGTTAACTGTAACGAAGTGAAAAAGCACACTTTGCTTTTTTACAAATTAAAATCAAACAAAAACTGTACTAATTTTCAAAATACTTTTTTTTTAAGTATTAAAAACAAATTAACTTATTTAGTTTAAGTTTAAACTTTTAAGCAAAACAAGCAAAATCAAAACAAAAATACACACGAACTAACCCTTAGTAGCCTAAGATAATTTTAATTAAAAAAATTCTTAGCATATCAATGAAAACTATATGTTAATTTTAACTATTAAATTTCAAAGAATACAACGCAGCCATAATATTTTTTTTTTATAATTTTCTTTTATTTTGTAATGTTTTTTTTTTTTCGTTTTGTTGAAATTCCTTATTTGATAAAATCAAATTTTTCGTTATTTTATAGTAGTACAGCGTAATAAAAATCCATGTTTTCCAAAAATTCTTAAATAAAATTTTTTGTGTCTGTTTTGTTACATTTTTTAGCATATAATTTAATTTTGTATAACAAAATTTTTTTAGTAAAAAATTTTTTCAAAAAATTTTATTTCAATAAATTACAATTATTTTTAAAAATATAATATTTTTGTTTATGTTTTATTATTTGATAGGTTTTTTTTTTCTTATTTTTTTGGTTCAGTTTAAAAAAGGTAAGTTGAATGAAATAAGTTTGAGAGTTTTAAGTATTACTATACCTTTATTGAAGGCAGTTTCCTCGAATATATTATGCCAAAAGGCCTGCAACTTTTCGATAATAAAGCAATATATGGTGGTTTAGTTTGTTATTTATGTACATGAAATTTTTTTTTTTTTTTTCTGTCACTTCAGTATTCTGTGTTATCTTTCAGGCTTATGGCGCACTAACATGTACATCTTTAAACTTTTACAACTTTTCACAAATGGAACCATACGTTCAGACTTATCTTCCATTAAAGTAAATTTATCTCAAGTTAGGTAAAGTTAGACGGACTATCCAGTAATCTATACAAAGGAATAAACTATAATTTTATGGAGTTTGATATACAGTATGGGAAAAAGTAAATCACTACCCAGCATACGAAAGCTTCAGAAGGTCTTCTAGACATATTTTATTATAATGTGTATTGAACATTGACGTAAAAGTCTTGTTTATAAAATGGAAACAAGAAAGAAAAAATTGAAAAAATTGCTAAAAAAAATCTTCACGAAATTGTTACGAAAACTCTAAACAGTTTCGAGTTTTTTCCAAAATTCAAAAGAAAAAGTTTCAGAAATTCTTCAGAGAAATCTTTACGAAATCGTTACGAAAACTCTAAATAGCTTCGGGTTTGTTCCAAAAATTCGAAAGAAAAAGTTTGAGAAATTCTTCAGAGAAATCTTTACGAAATCGTTACGAAACTCTAAACAGTTTCGGGCTTGTTCCGAAAATTCGAAAGAAAAAGTTTAAGAAATTCTTCAGAGAAATCTTTGCGAAAACTCTAAACAGTTTCGAATTTGTTCCGAAAAACTCTGAATTTAGAAAAAATCAGAACATTTGGGTTGTTGGGTATGAAAAAAGAAATCGCCGAGTCACTATCAAACATGTTGCTTCTTTTGTCAGCATATAATTTTGATCTTACTAAGCAAATTATGAATAAAGCTTACAATGATATACAAATATTTAAATGGGTCATATCTTAAGAAGAACAATTTTTTTTTTTTTTTTTTTTTGCGAGTGAGTGGTGAAAAAGCACACTTAGACCCGATGGTCACCGGTGCCCATCGTGTCGGACTCTCCTTAACGTAATACAGAGTAAAACATCTTCTCTACATCGGGAATACCTCCCACCTAAGAAATCGTTTATGATACTGTATTAGATGGGTCGTTTAATGCCATCTCTTCATTTGCCTACGTTGTGCTTCGGCTAAATTTCTCCTGAAAGAGATAGGGGCTGAGTAGCGCTTCAGCAGCCTTTACCAATATCTTTATTTTCTTTTTTAGTAAATGGCGGAAACTGGAGTAAAGTGGGAAAGAACAATAGTTATATATTGCCCCTATACAAATGAAAAGTACTAAGTCAGTTTTTCAAGTTTTAAAATATTTGTTGTTCATCAGCTCTAGATTTTGAGATATTTGAGGTTGAAGCCACTAACACGAACATTTTTGAGGTTCGATGCGGATTGCACAAATTGTTTTTTATTTTTTTACTTAATTCATAACGTAGCGCTACTCATTCTCTTCAAAATGAGTTTTTAAAAATGGTAGTACGATGTTTTCTTCAAAAGCAATGGTCGATTTAAGATGACAACACAAAATTTATAGACTGCTTTGGGCTAGTCGTTATATAGGATTTCATGATATTATCTTTATTTGGCCGTAGCTTTCGAAAGACACATCGTACGACACTTTTTAAGAACTAATTTTGAAGAGAAAGAGTAACACTACGTGATGAATTACGTAAAAAAATAAAAAAAGAGATTTGTGGAGTCAACATCAAACCTCAAAAATAACCATATATGGGTTTTTAACCTCCAATGTCCCAAAATCTAGAGCTGATGGGCCAATTCTGAAGTCGGACTAGGACTCTACGCAGAAAGTCCTTTTGATATAAGTATTTGGAAAATTACGCTAGTTTACTAGTTTTGTTCTAGAGAAATAGCTAGACAGATGAACAAACTTATATTCAATGATGTTTTTTTTTTTAAGAAATCAAAACATCCTTAATTTTTTAGTCAAACCAATGCAATCGGCTGTTTCTTCTTCAGTTACGTATATATGTATTTTATAGATTCTATGCAGACTTAAAATAATAAGAAGTTTAAATAAAGAAAAATCCTTTGTGGAGACAAACAAATTTATAGATAGATTGTATTTCGAAAGTATGAAAAATTTTTTTGCTGGAATTCGGTACAACTTACGCTAAAATATTTAGCATAGTTTTAAGCTTGATATGAAAGAGGTTTCTTGTTGTTGCACTTTGATAGTTAGAAAAATATTGTAGGCTAGGATAAATACTTCATATACGGTATTTGCAGGATTTACACAAAAGAGAAAATAAAACGAAAATGCTAGCTTTAAAAGCCTTAAATGTGTATAACGAATTGTTAAGTGAAAACTTAAAAAAAAAAAAACAAACACAAAAATAATGTTTGGAAAAGCAAAAATGAATACAGCAAACATTTTCAGGGTACTACAGGAAGCGCCTAAAAATATGCAACACATTTAGTGTAACCTTTCAATGCATGTGAACCAAAGGAACAACGAGTTGTAGGGATGCATACTTTTAGGCGCTGTTTATTTTTCTTAAGTAACACTTGTTAAATGTTGAATGTAGAAGATGAATTGACGAATTTTAAGCATAATTTAAAAAAATACATATTAGATTTCTTTAATTCAAAAAAAAAATTTTTCAGCGTTTCTGCATAGCCGCTAAAATCACAAATTAGTTATATAAGCAAAAATAAAATAAAATGAAATGAGCAAAACTTATGAAAAAATAAAGCTGAAAATTACTTAGCATGATTTACGAATATGAAAACAGGTGCAAATTTGCCTTTTTTCACAAAGTTTCAAGTGTTAACGTAGTATGCATACAGTTAAAATTGTGCCATTGTTATTTAATATAGAATTTAATAAAATAACCAAAAAAAAAAAAAAAACGTAAGAATAAATTTCAATAATTAAATTAAAATAAAAAAAAAATTACAAAAGGATTAAAGCCCTAAAGTCTAACTCAAACCTGAAAATTTGAATTTTATTATTTGAGTTTAGTAGTGAAAATTTTGTCTTAAACTTTTTCATTTAAGGTATTCCTTAAAATGTGTTAAAGCCTCGAAAACCTCGTAAACTAGTAAAACTGTCAAAGATCGTGTTGATTTTGACAACTATTACGAGTTTACTAGTTTTTCGGGGCATTTACACGTTTTAAGGAATACCCCCATTATTTTTTTTTTTTTTTTTTTTTCTTTTTTCAAATGATATTCATAAATATATTCTTACTTATATGAATTAAATTCATATAAAATCGCATACAAAGGTTAAACTAATAAAATTGTATAAATAAAAATAAAAAATTAAAAAATATACAAGTTATTTTAAAATTTTTTTTTAATGTTTTATTAATTAGTGCAAAGGCTTAAAATTAAAAAAAAAGTGCAAATTGTGTTTCGTGCATTATTCCATAGCTAGAGTGAGAAATCAAATGTATAAATACAAACATATATACATTAAAATTTGTTCCCGCTCTTCCCAAGACAGAAAATAATTTATTTACTTTTTTAAAAAAAGGAGATTATTTTTAAAACACAATAAATATAAAGAAACAAGAAAATAATTATACAAAGAGAGTAAAAAGTTTAAGTTCTATAGGAATAGATAAATGAAGATCTTCGTTAAAAATGCTGAAATTTCGCGGCTATGAATTACATTCAAACGTCTAATAACTATAGTTAGAAAAAAATTATCATTAGTAAGCGTTCAAATCATTTCAGATGGTCCTCAATCAATCGTTTCTAGGTTACCAAAATTTCAGACAATTTCAATGGAGAGGATTTTTCACCCAGTAAAAATGTATGATTATGATTTACTCCATGAAACAGTTAGTCTTGTTAAAAAGAGTTTAAATGTTTTAATGTTGTTATGGTTTTTTGAATATTTTATAAATTTGATGTATTCAACTAAAATTGTTCTCTTAATTTTATACTATACATACCTATATATTAAGTGAAAGGAATTCTTTTGATGTACATAGTAAATATATGCATACATAAAATTTTGTCCTTTAAAAAACTTTGTGCGATATTTCAATTAAATTGAAAATGTTAAAATAAATCGATATCATTAATTTTTAAATGTAATAAATATTTATTTAGAAATATTTAAAATAATAATACTAATAATACAGAAATATTTCATAGACTGTCATTAAAATTAATTTGAAATTTTTTAATAACTAAGCTAACGAAATAAATATTTAAACTTTTAAATTGTTTTATTAAGAAAAAAAATAAACAAAAGTAATTGGCAACTCTGCAATTATGGCATATAGCATGTTCTTATATGCATTTTACGCTTTTCGTATTATTATATTAATAATAATAATTATTATTAACATTATATACATACATACATATAAATTAATTGTCAACATAATCAGTTAAGTCAAATTAAACACGATATATTTAAAAAAAAATACATGTAATATTTCGTATGTGGATTCTATTGATCTGTCTAAATTTAAAAAAAAAAATCTAAAAAAGACAAATTTATATATTTAAGAAAATCGTTCTAATTTTGTGTTATGTATTTAAGGCATTGTTCAAAATTTTATTTCTTTTTACATGCATATAAATGTCGATATATATTAAAAAAAAAAAAAACAAAAATTTTTTTGAATAATCTATATTAAACTAAAAGTGTAATGAACAAATAAAACAATAAAACTATACATCTATTAAAGTAGTTACTTAACTACATATTTATTTGAATTTCGAAATAAAGAAAGTCAGCTAAACTTCGTGGAAATTACAAATAAAAAAAAAAAAATAAAAAAAAAAAAATAAAAAATTGTATTTTCATTAAAAATTTCTCTTTTTTTATTGCAGCAGAATAAGAAATGAGTAGAGTAAATTTGGGTTATGTGGTTACCTTTTTCTTTTTCGACAATTTCTACCAAAGTAATGGTAGTAGGTTAGTTTGGTCATCATTTTGTATCAGTTATTCTCTTGTTTTTACTATTAGATAATTCATAAACTAAAATATTAACATTTTGGAGCGTGAGGCCAGATAAATTGACAGTATACGTACCTTAAAATAGCTGAAAAAGAAAAGTGTCGGGTAATGTGGATCACCCTGTCCATTTCCTCAACAAATATCGTTATTCGCAACTTTTGTTGACTTAAAGTAGAGTAAGGTAAGTGTACCGAATTACGGGCTAGTACCCAATTCCGTCCGTTTTTGAGTTTTGTTAAAAAATAAGAAAACTAAGCACGGTTTCGAATATTTTTAAATCAAAATATAAGTAGCAATATTTTAGATTATAATTGCTATGAAATAACTGTATAGGCTTATTAAAGAATATTTTTTAGTAAGATGTGCTAACAAGTGAAAAAGTAATAAGGGATACCGAATCAAACGCAAAATAGTACTCCATATTACCCAAACTCGGGTATCTCACACATGTTATAATCTTTTTAAAGTGAAATAGTATTCAAAGTTTATAGACGGTATGTAATATGGGGTAGTCCACATTACCTGAACACATCCATTTTTTGAAATAATCATATAATATATAAAAAAAAATGTTAAATCAGGCGTGCTTATGCATTTTTCGTTGAATAATAGCTCCACAAACCATCATTTAAGCCTTGAAAAAAAAAATTTATTCAATTTACACTAACATAACGAGTACATGATTGCCGCTAATACAATACTAACGCATATTGACAGAATTATCGAAGAAGGAAAATTTAAATTATAGGGCGTTATTGCATAAATCCATTTGACTATCACTTAAATATACTTTCACTTCAACTATTTACAAATGTGTGTTTTTGTTAATTTCCTTAAAATTTTAATTTTATAAAATGCAAGCATATAATTGCATCTAAGTTTTGAACCTGGTAAATATTTTTTTTGCAAACGGCTATAGAGATTTTAACGAAATTCGGAACAATGTTGTATCAGTTCTAACCTTGGCAAATCTTTAAAAAATAAAATTTATTTGGCCATATTTCGCAAACGGTGGTTAAGTTTGGTAGACAAGTGCTGATTATAAATACACAGTAAAAATTTTAGTATAATTTTAAAACCAAAAAAAGTATTTATATAGAACAATGCCAAAAAAAGTTTTAATTTTAAACTATTTTGGAGTAAATAATGAGAGAGAGAAAAATTAAAAAAAAAATAATTTTAATTTTAAACTATAATTGGAAAAAAACAAATCATCCATACATAGATTCGAACCAAGGGTTGTACAACATCTTATAACTACATATGTAGATAAGTTACGAAGTCTTTAGCTCATTCGGCTATTAAGCTTATTGACGTAGCTGTGTGAAATTTGTATTTAAACAATTGAAAAAAAAAAAAAATTTTATTTATTATTTTATTCTCGTTCTTTTTTTATGCTCTTTCCATAGATAAGGTTTTTCAAATTTTGAAACTATAAAGTCTCTCCAAGCTAAATTAAAACTTTGATGGCATTAGTTTCAAACCGAATCACACTGGTTCAAAATCCCTAAAAGCTGGCAAATAGTCGAAATCATCGAAGTTTCGAGACGAAATTTTTTACCTGGGGGTTTTTGAGGTCGCTGATTACGATTTTGATGTTAGATTTTTAAAAAAGATAATGGCGGATTCAAAATGGTGGACGAATTGCATAAATAATCAACCAAATCCAACAAAAAAATTTACTCGGGGGTTTTTGGGGTCACTGATTACGAATCTGATGCTAGATTTTTAAAAAACAAAATGGCGGATTCAAAAAGGCAAAAAATAACAATTGCACAATTTTTATATCTTATTTAAAAATTTATTTCAAAACTTTAACTTTGTTAGAGTTGTGTGGAACGGTAAATTATTCTACATAAAAATGGGTTTAAGATTCCGTTATCACGGAGTATAAGCTGTATACCTAATAATATAAAAAATTTTCCATTTCAGGCGAGCAACACATATTAACACTTGGTAAGCAATTTGAGTTAAATTTTCCTATGGGTGCTTCAGAAAAAATCGCGTCAAACGGCAAAAAAGGGCACCTAAATTTTTTTATATGTGTTAGAAAAGATTTCAATCTTCTTTAATCCAAAAAATCCTGGTGGTATAAATTAGTTCTGGGCTTTTTTCATAACCACTGATTTTGTGAAATAATTTGATTTCAAGTTCATCATAATTACCGTAAATGTATAAATTATTTGAAGTTTTGGATATTCGATAGTATTTCCTTTTACAAAGAGATTTCACATCTACATCCATACACTATTTGGTGCAAAATATACCGAACCGATTTTAATCATATTTTTTTTTTAAAACGTTCTACGTGTGGTAAGGAACAGGATTGTATACTTATTTTTTCGGTTTTTACAAGATGAATCTTTTTTTTTTATACCCTACACCCAGGGTATATTCACTTTGTCCTTCCGTTTGTAACGCAGAGAAGGAGGCGTGGCAGATATACAAAAGTATATATATTCTTGATCAACGTCACCTCCTGAGTCGATAAAGCCATGTCCGTCTGTCTGTCTGGCTGGCTGGCTGTGTGTGGAAATACACTTTTTGGGAAAACTAAGCAAGATAATTCAATGAAATTTGGTGCACCGCCTTTGGCGTCAAAGTTAACTCGGGAGATTGAAAATAAGCGAAATCGGTCAACAGACACGCCTACCGCCTATACAAAAAATATATTAAACTTTTTGAGTTTTTTCACGATAATGCAACCAAAATACACATAAATACAACGAATTGTAAGCTCAAACTCTGAACAAAAATCAGAAGAAGTCGGACAAAAGGGCGTGGCACCTCCCATATAAGCAAAAGCTTCAAAACGCTATACTGAAAACATTTTATGAGATAATCCAAGCAAATTTCACTCAAATGCTAAGAACTATAAATTCAAACTCGGAGAAAAAACTGGGTAAATTTGGACAAGAGGGCGTGGCACCTCCCATATAAGCAAACCTTTCAAAATACTGCTGTGTAGGGTATTTAATGTTTGGCCAGGCCAAAGGTAACACCATTACTAGTTTTTAGTATGAAGTTGTTGAAAAAAAAAATTCAATGGTTGCATAAAAATGATCGTTTGCATTTCAGTCGCTATAGCTTGCTGCGCCATGAGTTATGTGTTGTTGTTGTCTTTTCAGTCTCTTTCATTTATTGTTTTTTATTCTTGATGCTGTTTTGTTGATGAGAGCAAAATTGAGAGTGATTTCGTCAGTGATGCCAACTCAATATTTTCAATATATTTGGACTTTTAACGATGTTTTACATGTTTTCAATATTTTTCAATTCTTTTTGACTTTTTTCGATATTTTGGATGTTTCTCGAAACACTTGGACTTTGACCGATTTCTTCGATGTGTTTCAATATTTTTCAAAACTTTTGGGCTTTTACCGATATATAGGATGTTTTCGATTTCTTTTTTGTAATTTTACCGATATTTTGGATGTTTTTCGATAAACTTAGACTTTTGCAGATTTCATCGATGTGTTCCAATATTTTTCAAAACTTTCGGACTTTTACCTATGTATAGGATGCTTTTCGACTTTTTTGGACTTCAACCGATATTTTGGATGTTCTATTATAAACTTGGACTTTACCGATTTCTTCGTTGTGTTTCAATATTTTCCGAAACTTTTGGACCCTTTTCGATGCATTGAATATTTTCGGTATTTGTGTTTGGACTTTCACCGATTTCTTCAATGTTTTCAATAATTTTGGGCTTTTACCGATATGTAGGATGTTTTTCGACATTTTTGGACTTTTACCGATATTTTGTACGTTTTTCGAAAAAAAATTTTTTATTTCACTATTTTTCGTAAATTTGAACTTGTTTCGATACATGTATTTGAAGTGTTACCAATATATAGGATGTTTTTTTGATAAACTTGGACTTCATCCGATTTCTTCGATGTGTTTCAATGTTTTTTCGAAACTTTTGGACCTTTTTCGATATATTGGATCTTTTTCGCTTTATTTGGACTTTTACTGATTTTTTTATATATAGCATTTATTGACTTGAATCGTTCGCATAGAAGAACTTTGTCTTTAATAACAACCAAGTATTATTATTATTATTTCTTCGATGTTTTCCAGTACTTTTGGACTTTTACCGATTTTAGGATGTTTTTCGACATTTTTCGACCTTTACCGATATTTTAGATGTTTTTCAATATTTTTCGAAACTTTTGAATTTTTACCTATACTTTAGATGTTCTTCTATACTTTTAGACTTTTGCCGATGTTTTAGATGTTTTTCGATACATTTGGGCTTTTACCAATTTCTTCGGGGTTTTTCGATACTTTCGGACATTTATTCTTACCGATTTCTTCAATGTATATTTTAATATTTTGCGATACTTTTGGAATTTTACCGATAAAATAAATACATCGGATCATCTGTTTGTGGCACATTGTTTTAAAAAATAAAAAAAAAAATCAAGCTTTTTATTAAAACCCGTGCAACGCCGGGTAAAACAGCTAGTTCAAACATAAAATTCGGCTCAATTTTACAGTAACCACATAATTTTTACAGTGAACACTTAATTTTTACTTTTAACTCACAGAATTTTGTGTCTGAGCGTACTTTTGGAGAGATCCCAAGAGCATTGTAGAAATACCTGGATCTTTCTTACAAATTTTTTGAGGTCTATGAATATCTGTTAAGACAATACGGTTCATAAAGAGTTAATTTAAAAAAACCTTTTTTTTTGACTTTTGGCCAGCTTGTAAGGATGTTGAACCAGTGTGCGAATGTATAAAAATTGGCGCAGAGAATATTTCAACGCTTTTCTTGGACTTATTATAAAACTAAAAATGATTAGGAAGTTAGTTTATTGACTGTTTTTTTGCTTGTATAGTAGTAATGAAAGTACCAACGCGCTTCATTAGTTCAATATAAAAAATAATCATACTAAAAATGATTAGTTTTTTGAATTTAAAGATATTTTAGGATTATTTTTAAGCCACTTTGGTATTAAAAAATTGAAAAAACTAAATGGTTTAAAAGCAATTATTATAAATTTCAACCTTTTTTGGAATAAATTTTGAATTTAATACCAAAACAGTTTAAAATCAATACCAAATGGAATCAAAAATAAACTATCAGTTTTTACTGTGTAGCGAAAAGTGGATGGGATGGTAAGAGTGGCACACCCACTTTTAAAGAATTGAATATTTTGATTCAATATTGCACAAATGCGGCACAATGGATTTTAATGAATTTTTAGAAAATAACACCCCTGGAAACTGTCATTTATGTGAAATAAGTAAATCATTACAATAAATCTTAAGAGGAAGTGACACCTTTTACAAAACTGCAATATATTATACATAATAAAAGAACTAATTCAAAATTTTTTGAGATATTTAATATCAAATTGAAAAAATTTTTACAAAATGAAATTAAAAAAAAATATAAATTCATATAATTTCGAATTCTTGTGTTTTTTTACTCTTTTGGCGATTTTTTTTTTTTAAATCAAAGATAGGTACCCAGTGTGCCAGACGGTTCATATCTTCGCTTTTTAATCCGTTACTGATCCGTTTGCGGGAGAGATTCCCAAAAAAAAGCGAAACGTTTTTTTTTTTGGAATTTCTCCCGCAAACGGATCAGTAACGGATAAAAAAGCTGACATATGAACCGTCTGGCACACTGGGTAACGACAAAAAGTTTCACAAAAAATAAGAAGATAAAATTTTCATTAAATGCTTTATTGAAAAATTTCTTAGGTTAAAAATTGATCGAAATATGGCCACTCGAACAAAGCAATTTTTTTACCCGGTCGGAAAAATGGTTTTTATTCAAAAGAAAGGTGCCTACGAAAAAACTGTATAAGGCAGAAAATGCTTAGAATCGTCCAAAAAATATGAGTAAATTTTTTCGAACATTTTATTATTCTTCAAAAATTGGCTACAAAAAAAAAACAAAAATCACACGTTCTCTTTGGTCAATTCTAAGCATTTTTTGCCACATACACTTTTTTCGTCAAGCACCTTGGTTTTGAGTAAAAACCGTTCTTCCTACCGTAACTTGCACGCAACTCTTCAAACAGTATATACATACATATTGCTCTACCACATTGAGTGATCCGAATTGGAAGTTCAAATGAAGTACACATATATTTGCGGACTCAAACTTTTCAAAAAAGCGACGGGCGCTAAAACGCCCTAAGTCAACTTAATGTTTGCAGCGCCTTAATTCTTAATATGCGACCAAATAACTTTTAAAGAAACTTTTAAAAATAAAAGTAAAAAACAAAAACATTGATTTTTATTTTCAAAATGTTTTTTAAATTTTTTTCTTTGAAACATGACTTAAGCCACATTATTAATTTAAAATTTTTCTCAAGACTTTTGACTTTTTGGAATATGCCTCAAAAAAACTTTCAAATTTTGCAATAAGCTTTTGAGTAAAGTTTAACTTCTATTTTACAACTAAGTTAAAGTGTAAAATCCGACTTTAAAAAATTTTTATATAGTTTATCTGATCGACTCCAAGCCTACCATTAACATTTCCTTCACACATAAAACTTCACTCTTAGAGGTATGCCATTAAATCCGTAACAAATAATAAAGGAATCACATTCTTTTGCGATCAGCCAAACGATTGATATACGAAGGCACACACAGACATACAGACAGCTAGTCAAATAAAATGAATCAATTCAGAATCTATTATATTTTTGCATATCTATAAAACCAATTCCAACACCTTTTAACATTTCTTGCGGCAACACTTTGGCTGACAGCTTCCTAGACATGCTGTCAATGCCAAGCAAACCGAGCAGAGCGCGCGCGAACTACTTCAGAAGTTGATATCAAGGAAGAAAATACTTACTCTATGGTACAAATTATTATGGCGTAACATTAAACCAAAGTGGAAATTGGTGCAGGCGTGCGCTCTCTACTTCAGCCTGGTTATGGAGGGAACTAGGGAATAACTTCGTTTGTGATGCTGTCATAATATGAAAAAAAATAAACAAAAATCTACAGCAGCCAGGGATGTTATTGCTCCAGCAACAGTTACTAAAAGTCAACAAGCAAAATACAGAATTATTGGCTGTGAATTGAATACAGGAGTAGTATATTTGCACAGTGGAACAAAACTAAGAAATCAATACATTAAAGACTAAAGTTTTAAATATAAACCCATTCGAGCATATCATTATATTTGAGGGTGCCAATAATGGCAAAGTGATTGTATTCTAAAAAAGCGTACAAGCTTCCAATTTTATGTGATCTTCTCATAGGTTAAGCTTGTATTAAGGATAGCGGTCTTCATCAAAACTCTGTGGTAATATTGTAAGGATATTTATTATCATCTAAGCTCTTGTAGAATTAACTTTCCAGAAACCTTTCATTTTCGATTAGACCCGTGACTATCATTTCAGAAACCAAGATCATGGTCCAGTTATGCGACAAGATCTCAAGATCCCATAAATAGCTAGTAATAATTGTTTGCGTTTATTGTTTAAACCTTTCCTATACTCCTTGTGCTTTCAGAATCTCTACATCTTCTTACGTCGTATGCGTAAACGAAAGCTTTTCGGCCAAAAATTTAAATTATGCACTGTAAACGAACACTCACAATGTTTTTGTGTGTTTCGAAGCCATATTTTTATCATGTTTGCGCTTAACATCATAAAAAAAGGGGTTCAAACGGTAGAGCATTGCACCACGCATTCAAAAACTGCGTGCAAAAAAAAAAAAAACAACACTTAAAACGCTATATCTCCGAACCTATTGCAGGTATGAATTCGAAACTTAATGCACTAATGTATATGGTATATACCTAAAGCTTTCAAAAAACTGGAGGAAATTGAATAAGGGGGCATTGCAACCTCATACATTCAATAGTTCTCTATCTATAGCAGTTATAAAACTTGAGACATTAATATACATGGTATTTACTAAAAGCTTTGTGCCCTCATACAGAAAACCCTAAATATGTTATCTCCAAGCCCATAGCAGCTATCGTTATACAGTATGTAAACGATAAGGTTACGAAACTTTTTGCAGATGATAGAGGAGGCCTAGTGTTGGGGGAGGTCCAAAGAAAGGGTGTCAGCGTAGAACAAAAGTGAGCCAATTTTGGCTCGACCAACAACATCAATATTTCTGTACAACAATCACAGAAATAATTTTTGTTGTTTTTTTTCACGCTCGTCACAATTTCGCGCTTTTGTTGCTTTTTTTGCGTACACACAAAATCGAACTCGAACCAACATAAAACAACAACAATGACTACGTCGCATCAAAAACAAAAACAACAAACAATATGGGTATTAATGCGTTGATGCGCAGTTGCGAAAATGCAAGTCTTTTACGCACTAACGCCTGAACGTTCAATGTGAATATTTCCATCTTGAGAAATTGTTTGTTGTTTTACAAATGTCAAACTTTCGCAAACCGCACTTCTGCAAAGATGCAAGAGCATTGCGCATCAACGCATGAATACCCCTACTTTTTGTGTGTTGGATAGTCTTTAGAAATTTGGAAAATTGTTGAAATATTATTTTTCTTGTGAACGAGGCATGAAAAAACTACAAAAAATTGTTTTTGTAATTGTTGTAATTCGAATTTGAAGTTGTTGTAAAAGTGAAAATTTCGCACTGACTGCGCTGCATGCGTTTGGCTCAGTGATTTGAAAACGCTGACACCCTTGGTCCAAAGTGTACCCCTGAGGAGTTATAGGGAAAAAACTGATTTTCTGGCTTGTTATTGAAAAAAATTTTCTTGGGTCATCCTAACGTTTTATAAAGAAACTTTTAGCTAATTGTATGAGCTTTCTAAAAATATATTTCTTTTAAAGTACCTACTCGTAGATATTTTAAATTGTTTTCCTGTTTTATGACTTTAGCGACCATTTCAGTATGTAAAAGATACTTTATATTTATTTTTTCTTTGGAATCCTCGTTAAATTTCTTTTAATTCGGTTGTACAATTGTCACACACCAAAAAAAAAAAAAAAATACTTTTATGTAACAAAACTCGCATGCGTTGCACTGCAGTTATTCTAGCGAAAGGATTGTTCTTGAAAAGTATTTCTTTGTGATCTCAAATCAAAAATTGGTATGCCAAATGTGCTCTTATCAAATCAAAGGAAATTTAATAAGGAATCCTAAAAAAAAAAAAATTATGTTTCTTACTACAATGGACACCAAATCCGGAAAATCAGTTTTTTTGCTAAAACTCCTCAGGAGTATATGTTAGACCCCATATATGCAATTTTGTGTTAGTTAGGCCTCCTCTATCACGTCCCAGAACCTTCGTAATGTTATCGTTTACATCCTGCATATATAGAACTTCAATCTACTGTGCCAATGTTCAGAGTCAGCACATGTGCAAATGCATCCATGAACTTTTTCAACAAAGCGCAACAGTAGGCACATGTTACGCAAAAATGCAGCAAGTGTAGCATGTAGTTGATACGGACTGAAGAGGTTCCACAACTTCACAAATCACAATTTGTGTGTGTCTGTCGCTGCCTTCTGCTAACGCAAGTGCTCCATATGCAGGTACGTAAATAGTGCAATAGAATTCCAGAAATTCGTGTTTTTTTTATTTTTATTTTGCTTAGAGTTTTTAATTTCTAATGCACCGTGTGCTACTGCTATTTTACGAGCAAAATGCATTCATATTTTATGTCGTCGATACAAAAGCACATGAGTAGTTTCAGTCAGGCAGTATTTACCTACCACAATACAAGTATCATGTGGATGTCCTCTGCTTTATCTTACTGTATTGATTGGTATTTCAAAGTTTGTTTGTGGCCCATTGAAAACTATGCGCCTAAAAACAAAAGACTTAAGCAACGAACTTATTCGAAGAAATTACTTTCAAGATGCAAGGAAATAAAATAAAGTGCATATAAGTAAAAATATCTATCACTTAATTTCTTATCTTATTAAAGGAAGCTGATTTCCTAAAAGAAATTAAGTTTATCTATTTAGTAATGATCCCTTTTTATTTGCAGACACACTTCACATTCGCTTAAACGAGCCAATTTAACTCAAGAAATCTATAGCCAACAAAATGGCCAAACTTGTTTCTTTCATTCGTTTAATATCCTTGATAAACGCAAGAGTCAGATTTTGACAAAATCAAGTCGGAATGACCATAAAATATAATCAAAGAACAGAAAAAATAGAATTAAATACCACTTCTGTGACTTAATTATTAACATTATCAACAGGTCGAGTTGGTCTACCTAAGCCTTGATCATCATTCAAAGGTGTCGAAAATGTTGCCGTCATCGTAGTCAACCACATCATCAGTGTCCATTAAAGCGAAGGAAAATTTCGCCTCTTTTGACTGGTTTGTGAGACCAAAATGCTTCGAATATGGTATTATGAGGATAGTCATGCAATTGTTTGGTGTTAATGATGCACCACAAACTAAAATATTGAACTGAAAGCTGAAGTATTGCATGTAAAAGATCTTACAAAAAGGTCAACCCAAAACAACTGAGCCATCATGCAATATGCAACAATATTGATAAACGTCATGTTCATGGAAAGAAAAAATAAATAAAAATGAACAGAGGCGGGCTGTAAAATGCCTGCAAGCGACAGATTTAGGTGTTTTTGTAAGTCAGGCCAAGATAACTTCTATAACAAATTATAAAAAATTTTAAGAAAGCTGTGCTTAAAATTATTACACAAGCCCAGAAAAAAAAAAGTACCCTGCTGAAAAAAATCTCAAATTTTCAGCGTAATTGCTGATTTCTGAAAATACGCGAACCAACTTCCCTATTCTGGCACCATATTCAGATTCAGCGACCCCGAAAACATAAAGTTCAGGTGGTCTGATCTTTCGCGCATTGTACTTTTTTTTTTGTGGGCCTGTGTTATTAATATTAAATTAAATTATTAAACGATTTTCGCTACAAAATTTATAAAACTTTTCTTTCCGTGTACCATCGATTGAGTTAAGTTGACAATCTTTTTAAGGTACAAAAAAATATGAAAGAATCATTCTTACGCAAAAATAAAAATCAGCTAATTTTCTCATACAAATCAAAAAGCTTTTTATATGGAAAACTAGTGCTTAATCAGATCTCACCTGGGGAGAATGGGGTATTACTCTAAAGTTCAAGCAAAAGAAAAAAACAATAAACAAAAATAAAGAAAAACGAGCTGACCGCACACTAGGATCCAGAGTCCTTACGTGTGATACAAAAATATTATTTTTACTCACAATTACAAACTTCTTAGACCCTAACATCACAAACCCACATGATGAAGAGGTATACAATTAATATATTAAGCAAATGTCTGTCCAAACATAAGTATTTTTACTAGGATTATAAAGTAAAAATGGTTATACATTTTTCAAATATTTAACTTACTGTAAAGTTAAAAAAAAAAAAACGAACACCGACTGCACTAGGATTCGAACCAGGACCCGTCCAAACAAAAACATTTTTTTACTAGTAAAATTGTTTTTCTAATACAAACAGAAAAAAAAAAAAAACGAATCGAACCGAACTGAACCGAACCGAACCGAACCGAACCGACTGTACTAAGATTCAAACGGTCCATCCGAACATAAATATTTTTACTAGAATTGTAAAGTAAAAATGGTTATATATTTTTCTAATATTTACCTTACTGTAAAATTCAAACAAAAAAAAAAAAACGAACCGAACCGACTGCACTAGGATTCAAACCATGGTCCGTTCAAACATAAATATTTTTACTAGAATTATAAAGTAAAAAAGGTTATACATTTTTTTGGCTGAAAGCACAAGTTACTCTACGTATAGGAAAACGCAAGCAATTTAGAATAAATATTGCTTTATTATTTCACAATATTTTATTTATAAATATTACTTTTCGAAACCATCAAATTGTTCAAATGTATGTTCATTTCTTTTTGAAATTTAATGTAAATTACTTTAATTTTTTTAATACTCGAGTGGAGTAAAAATTACGATACTCATTTTTCTCCGTGTGGCAACGTAAAAAAGATGCTGAAAGTATAAGAAGAATGCCAGTAGGTAGGATATTCAAGAATATCTTTGTTCCAAAGACATATAACTAATTGAATGCCGCTGATTATGTGAAAGCTTCATTATGAACAACCAACAGTTGCATTGCATACAACAACAACAGAAAAATCAGCGAAAGTTCATCATCAAGAGAGTGACAGTGAAAAAGGCATACCTGGTAAGTAAGGTATACTATCGCTGAAGCAACATAGCAACAGAAAACAAATGATCAACCACATGGCATTATGGCCTTAAGACATAAAATTGCGCCAACCTTAGTTACTTGACTTTGAAAGTCAACATAAATGCAATGCACTCGGTGTAACGTCTATCTTTTTCAGTTTTTTCCATTTTGCCTTAGGGCAACGGTCCAGTTCTAATCAAAACTAATTCATCATTCTGCAAATACATACATAAATTTGCCTACATACCGGCATGTATGTAAATATCTATTCATGGTAGTCGCTTCCGATCCATTAGCTTGATCAGTTACTTTGGTCGGCGGCAGAAACAAACAAATGGTCACAGCCAGCTACAGCATGAAAAATAGATGACATTGAATTCCACGTGCACAGCTCGTCTTCCATTTCATCTCAAGTGCCTCTGCTGAAACTTTCATTTTAGCTACTAATGCAGTAGTTGTGGTATCAAAAGAGGCATAACTCATTGCTATATAAAGGTATGTAGTGTAGCAGTTGTTGGTAATGACCACTGCGAACCTCTTGCGAAGTTCAGTTTTGCATACGAATACAGCAAGAAATGAAGTAAGTAAAGGAATTTGTACTGCATTGTTTTTATTACCAAATGAGCATAGGATACTGATCTATTAAGGCACTACTGGAAAGTAAGAAAATATCATTAACTGAAATAAGTGGATTTTTCTCATTTTTATACTGAAAAGCTTTAAAAGCATATGACAAATGACAATTTTTTTGGTAATTTCTTTCATATCATGAATTATTAATGCATCTAGATTTTCAAAATATTTGACTGATGAAACAGTTGCCCCTTATGGAACGATAGAGGCACCAGAGCAAGTTTTTGTTTCTGTGGTTCAACAAAACCACTTTTGTGCAAAGTACTCATATTCTAGGCAAATTAGTATAAACAAACGCTAACGGTAACTTTGCGAGAAAAATGTTGGTCAAATTGCAATAATTAGGTGAAGGCTGAAAATTGGTACATGTCTTGGATACAAAATTACATATTAAAATGTCAAAAGCCCCTATTGATCTAATGGGCGCTAAAAAAGCTATTAAAGGTCAAAGGTCACATCAGTTTTTGCCAATATCCCGCTAACGGTAACTTCTAGAGAAAAATGTTGGTCGACAAAAATTTTTTTTTGTGGGTTTTATACAACATTTATCCATATTTTTCGTGCGACTAACTGTTCATTAGATATCGCTTTTTCAAAATCAGCATTTTTTATGAACACTCATAAGCCGCATGTCTCTCCGTTTTGACTTTTTTGACAAAAAAATGTAATCGTAAATGCAAATGATTACATTGACAATAGGAGTAGAAAAAAGATATGAATGTATTGATGTCTCATGAACAATTATTCGCACAAAAAAAAAGTGTTCGTGGGGACATGTTCTAAAAAATCCGCAAACATTTTTTGAATTAAAACTTTTTTTGACCACTTTAGGTATAAAATTTCAAGGCCGCGACGCTTTTTTCCGATACTTTTTCGACAACACTTTTCGTCACATTCCATTATATCTCGCAAGCTATTCAATCCATTTGACGAAATTTTGTAGGTAGGTGTAGAACGTAGATACCTTATTGATAATTTTCTGGGACAACTGAAATACACCCGGAGGTTTCATAGTCAAAACGTTGAATATGTAAATATTTACATACACAAGAGGGAAAACATCTATGGCGGAATATCAACAATTCGTACGAAAACAATTGAAAGGTCATTTTTATAAGCTACAATATTTATAAGCCACAATATTTTCCTCTAAATGTAACCGTTTAAGAGATATTTGTAAAAATCTGATTTTGGACGTCATTTTTCCAATATGGCGGCGCGAGCGAACACGACTCGAGGTAGCAAAGTTGAAATTCTGAAAGAGCACATCAAAATCTATAAAATAACACATTTGCAAAAATCCTGAAAAACTTTCCAGGTTAAACTACCAAATGACTGTACTAAAAGAGCTTTCAAAAAATTGCCGCCAAAATTCAAACTCAAAAATAACGGCTTCAAATTGGCAGGTGGTAAAAAATCAAGTGTAAGGCAAAATGGCATCCAGAAAAAAAAACGCAACATATTAGGTTGTTTTTTGGCTCAAATCGAACCTTTAATTTTGTATGGAAGTCCCTTCGGGAAAACAACAAATTTTAAGTTATGCTTCATTGGAGTTGAGCCAATCTCCGTTCTGAGTTTTATAAAATTTGGTGCTCACTTTTTTAAATATTTTTTATGTATACGATCATGAGTGTTCTCAGATTTGGGGTTTTTTCGTTATTTTGGGAAATATAAAATTTTTTGGGGAAGTTCTCGGGAAACAAAATTTATGGGAAAAAACTTGGGATAAACAATTTACACTGGAGAAGATTAGGGGGAAGAAACATACTTAAAATGTCTGAAAATATTGAATCCTTTCGGTCATTAACAGGAATGTAGTATTTTCTTATAAACTATTTGGGTAAATCTTCGAAAAATGTTCCAAAACATGCCTATTTTTGTCCCCACCTATTTTTTTATTTTTTTTTTTTTTTTTGAATTTTAAGAGAGATGTTTTGCATTCAATTCGTTTATTCAACTAATAATGAACATACGAATTAAACGGTTTAAAGGCTTTTGAAAATAATTTTTCCAACAAAACAAAAAATATGTACTTGCTTATGCATATGCTACAAAGGTAGCTCTACATACTTTCAAGTCCTAAATCAACACAGCTGGGCAAAACGTTCACTAAATAAAAATCAACCTTAAATAATTATTTCGTTTATGACTAATTTTTCGTTCAATTTGCCGACAACTTTGGGGGCTACAACACCACATTAAGTAGTGCGATGACAGACAGATTGGAAGCTTTGTTTCACACCCGCAAAGTGTTAATTTAAGCTGAACTTCAGCTGCTACCGTGATGGAAGCATAGTACTATATGGAACCAGCGGCCTGTTTGTAGCAAAAGTAAATATATGTAGAAATGAAAAGGAAGAGAAGAAGAACAAAAAAAAACTCCTGCCGCCAAACGTCAACATGTTTGACACGCTATTTTATCAATCACGTCGAATCGCCAACATTCCGTACGATAAAAAAAATAAATATAGTACGAGGAGTAGGTATATGGAAAAAATGTCCCAACTTTGAACGGTGAATTTTTTTCTTTTGTACGTTACATTCTCTATGGGATCTTCACATTTAAAGCGTGTCCTCTATGCAGATGGACATGTGGACAGAATTTCATATTTGTTGTTTTTTGTACACATGGTGCTGTTGTTGTTGTAGCTGTTGTTGTATACCTGTTACACGAATAAGCCGACATACGTTGGTTGTTTCGGATACAGCATTCGTGCGCTCGTTAATTTTGATTTATGATCTCAATTTATGAAATATTGTAGAGCACAACAGTCAGGAAGAGCGACAAGTTGAGAATAACATAACGAACGAAAAAATAGAACAAAAAGAGAAAGAGAATGAAACAATAACGGGCAGTGAAGATCAGAGAGTTTTGTCTGTTTTCTGTTACTCTTTTAACGAAATTGTAAGAAACCTCAGTGCATTTTAACCAAAGTGCAAGCTGACCTAAATGTCTTTCAATTCAATTTTGGAAAGATCTTTTTAGTTTCCTGGACAAACTGATAAAGAGTCAATGATTATCTTCCTTTTGAAAAGTGTAATTTGTTAAATCATATTAGGCGAGAAACCTCAACCATGCATTCCACATGACAAAAGGTGCCTCAAAGTATGTATGTACATATGTATGAATTCTTCTGTAACTCTTAGGAGAGTATAGGGCCAAAATGAAACGTCCCCATTTGTCGTAACACTTTTGTGATGACGACTTACACGACTTTCCCGATTCTTGGATTTCCGACTTTTTCCAGTTTCAAGTTCCAGTTTTCCAGTTCCAAGGGCCTGGTGACAGACTTCGCTTTGTAGTTTCCGGAGAGTATGATCTCTTCATTCCCACTTTCGTAGCTTGATCTCGTTTGCTATGATCGTCTGGTTTAATACGCCTCAAGCAATTGTTCATAAGCTTTTCAGTAACAAAACACGTTTCGCGATTCCAAGACAAGGTCTTCAATAACGGAGAAAACTTTGAGCTGAAAACAATCCCAAACCAAATAATTTTAGGTGTGATTCTCAACTTAGCCATAATTTGCTTGATATCAACTCCTAATGTAATTAAAGGCATTTTGTCTTATTTATCAAAATATGAATATGCCCATTGTCAAAAATCAAAGTACCAAAATGCCTATAACGACATCTCGGTACATCGCAACAACCCATTATAAGATGTCAGTAGTAGTTGCTCTACCACAAATACCCAGTTTGTCTGTCGAGTAGAAATTATTTTAGCAATAGTAGACATAAGCATATTGAGAATCATATGTAAATACACAGATGAGAATATTAACTTTTTGCCAAACAAGTACAAAATGGCATGTATTGAGCACAGATAGCCTTAATTATCAAAGCTTATAGAATGCTCAAATTTGAGCTCGAATTGCAAACTAGTTAAGCATATTTTGGGATGATTTTGCACTGCATCGAGCTCAATTCTGAATATTTTATTAAAGAACGATTGGATACTTCTTATGGCCTTATCAAATTTTTTACGTTACGTTACTTTGGATGAATCTCCAGCAGGTATATCATGAAGTTCCGTTGATAAACTTAAGTCTATACTTCAGAAATGGAAAAAAAAAAAACTGGCCAAATAGAAAATCACTTCCCGAGACATAACCAGTCTGTGCAAAGATGGCAAAATGCGATTTTTATTTATCAAAGTAGCGCTCAGCAAAATCTAGAAGTTTGCGAAATCTTATTTATTCACGATTCTCTAGATAAAACAATATTTGACAGATTAACATGATTTTTCTTATCAAATTAAAGTTATAATGAAGAGCTGAGTTGATGAACATGTTGAGTATGCAACATTTTCAAAAAAATTTAGATATTCGGGTGGAAGAACATGTTAAGATATGCATTAAGTATTGGGCGTTCAATGGTTCTTCAAATTCTTATCATTTAGTAGTTTTCAGTGGATGAACATGTTGTGTACACAGCACTCTGCAAATTTTTAGTGGAAAAACATATTAAGTGCATACAATACAAAGAAAATCATTTCAAATTGGAAACCTAGGAAATCCCGACCGTTTGACCGTTATTTCTTCATAACATTGCCTTAAAAACAGAAAATAAGTTAACTGATAATAATAAAACAAACACGCTATTAACTTTAAATCTGATTATCTCAAAATTACAAAATTGTAACTTAACATGCTCTTCCACTCGAACCGAACCGTGGTTCAGAGTCATTAAAAAACCGGTCAATGCACCGGTACAAGTTTTCGTTAGATGGTTCGAATCATTGAACCAAACTGCATCGATTTTTGAAGCGGTTAGTAGTCCTGCTTGAAAGCAAGATTGTCTCGAATCCCAAACACGATGGCAAAAATGGTTGTCAGTTTCAAAATAATCTTGCGGTAGATAAACTAAAAAAAAAATTTATCGATATCTAATCCAATACGTTTTTCTCTCAACTTGTTCAATAATTCGTGCGAATTTTACGATCAATTCTTAAGTCATATAAGTTAATATTCCAAAGTCTAAAGAAATAAGCACTCATAAAGCTCCTATTCTTTCGAATGCTGACAGTGTACATACTTATCCATAAACTACATATGAGCATGAGGCTACCAGTGCTAAGATAAGTACTACCACCATTCGCAAATATTTGTTCGGCTTCTTTATTTAGTACTGTCAGCTATATAGGTACATAAGTCATTTTAAAAATTGTAAATAAACAAATACTTAATGAAATAATGAAAATCGAAAGCTGCCAAACCTGCATACCATTGACTGACGGATGCTTACAAACAGTAGCAACTCTATACGATCTTGTCTTCCCGGTTCATTACCTCTAACTCTTTGGTATAACTATGTTCATATGTATATGTAGCTATGCCACGAGTTCTGTTATATTTAAAATTTATTATAATTACACTTTTCACATATTGATGGCGCTAGCAGCAGGCACCGAATAGTTAATTGGTATTCACAACTAACGATAGCGAGCGCTTCATTTCATTATGCCACGGAACGTTTTGCTTCAAACCGAAATGTTGCCACTGGCATTCGCCATCAAGGAGAAGTATAGTAAGAGAAGTAGTATTTAAAATTTTTGTTATCATTTGCAACATTTCATTTTGAAATTATTATTGCTGAAAATTTTTATATTTTTGCTTCATTTTTTCATCTTGTGATTATACCAATTATTGCCAACATTGATAAAAAATTTCATTCTGGAGTATGGATATTGTAAATATTTTGATGTAATAATTTAATTTATTTTGATTTTGATTCACTTGTGATGTTTGCAGTTATTCCATCACAATTAGAATAAGGATAAAACTTGAAATCAATTGAGTGTTTGCATATCAAAAATATGTTGACATCCTTTCTTAGATCATGAGATTCTGTTAATGGCATCACTTATAATATTGGGTACTCTGAGGTCGTCCTTAATATGTTGATGCTGTGTACATTCATCAGCAAGTGACGTGTATGCAAACATTCAGTACTTTGCAGAGCTCTGGTAAGTAACAAAAGCCTTGGTGTTTTGATTGAAAAACACGATTGAGGTACGAAAAAGGAGAGCTTAATACTCATTGATGACTTCGAAATAGTCGGCTTTATCACTAGATAATTTTCATATGAAGTTTGAGATAAAACGGTTGAGAGTAGCTAGAGACAACATCACATGAAATCAGATCAAAACTGCATGAGCAAAAAATAACTAGGTAGTCTTCTGGATGGGTCGTAATAAGTAATTCAATGAATAATTGTCACTACTAAACGTCTTAGCGTACGATCTGTGGCAGAAAAATTCGACGGAGAGTTTGCAAGACTTTTATAGAAGTTCTCAAAACGGTCCTAATCAAATGTGATAGGAGCAAATAAACGAAGAAACAAACCAAAAAAGAGCTCTGACAGCAACTCGCAGATCTAGCCAAATAAAAACAAAAAAGAAAATCACTCAAAATCTTTAAAGACAAACTAAAGCAACACGAGAAACAAGAATAAAAATTCTTTCACATTTGGTAGACAACCAAATTTTCATTGATCAATCAATTAAATCAATCGCATTTCTGGTAAAACCATTCTGTATGTACTGTAGTAGAGTAGGCTCCGATCACCATTTTCTCGTCGCAGTCGTTCGACTAAAACTTGCCGCTATTAAACGTCCCAGTGAACAATCCGTGGCAAAAAAATTCGACGTGCTTGTGCTAAAGAACGAAGAGATCCGCAGATCTTTCGTTGAAGAACTTAAAACAGCCCCGATCGATTGTGATGGAAGTATTAAAATATCATGGAGGCTGTTTTCTTAAACTCCAAAAAAAACTACTTGGGTTCCGACCATCGAACAACAATAAGCACTGGATGAGCCACCAAACGTGGTGTCTTGTTGAAAAAAGAAGAAGAGCGAAAGAACTGAGAGACGACGTTAAACTGGAATATAAAGAAATCAAAAGATCGTGCAGAAAAAACAAAAGAAGAATGTATAACCCCAAAAGGGGTATCCAATGGAACTTTACCGAACATCTGGAAGATCTCGACTACGCTGACGACATCTGCCTCTTATCGTCCAAACATTCAGATGTGCAAAGCAAAATTGAAGACTTTGTCTTGGAATCACAAAAGGCCGGCCTAAAAATCAACGTATCCAAGACTAAAAGCATGAAGCTAAACGCAAGCAATGACATCACTTTTAGAGCTGGCAGCATTATCTCCATAGATGGTGGAGCAAAAGAGGATATCAACTCAAGAATAGCAAAAGCAAAAGGCGCGTTTGCTCAACTGAACAAAATATGGTCTTCATCCGTTATATCCACCAAAACGAGAGTGCGCATTTTTGATTCGAATGTGAAATCGGTTTTGTTATATAGGTGCGAAACATGGCTTGTTACGGAACAACTAACGAACAAGCTGCAAGTATTCGTCAAGAAATGCTTAAGGCGAATACTAAAGGTTTGGTGGCCTCGCACTATCTAAAATGCCGAGCTACATCAAAAATGCAATCAGAGAGCAAACGGGGTCAAGCTGCGCAAGTGGAGATGGATTGGTCGTACTCTGCGGAAACCACAAAGCAAAGTCTGTCGCCAGGCTTTTGAGTGGAATCCACAAGGCAGTAGTGGACGTGGTAGACCGAGAACCAAATGTAAAAGGTCGCTTGATAAGGCGACTAAGAATCGGGAAAGCCGTTGCAAGAGATAAAAATCATCGCAATGGATCGCGACAAATGTAGACGTCTCATATTGGCCCTTTGCTCCCCCTAAGAATTACAGGAGAATACATATCGGACGTTTCACGTCAACCGGGCCACCTACGTTGTCAGAATAGGTACGGACGGCAAATAACGTCACCCTATTGAATTTTTTAAAAACGCTAGTCGGCTTTCGAAAATTTTAAAAACGAAAATTTTGACTTCCAAAACTTTATTTTCCGTACAATCCAGACTTAAATGACTAGTAAAACTTGAAAATATACTCTATTTTAAGAAAATAAGTTCTTTAACTCTTTATACCCAGGGTATATTCACTTTGTCTTTTCATTTGTAATGCAGAAAAGAAGGCGTGGCAGATATAGAACAGTATATATATTCTTGATCAGCGTCACCTCCTGAATCGATATAGCCATGTCCGTTTGTATGGCTGGGTGGCTGGCTGGCTGTGTGTGGAAATACATTTTTTGGGAAAACTGAGCCAGATAATTTAATGAAATTTGGTACAAGGGGACGTCGCACCTTTCATATAATCAAAAGTTTCAAAATGCTATACTGGAAGGGTTTTTTGAGATAATTCAACTAAATTTCACTTAAACACTGAAGACTGTAAATGCACGCTCTAAGCTTAAACTGGATAAACTCGGGCAAGAGGGCGTGGCACCTCCAATATAAGCAAAAGCTTCAACACGCTATGCTAAGATAAGATAAGATAATACAATCAAATTTCACTCAGACACTAAGGACTATAAATGCAAGTTCTGAGCAAAACCTAGGTGAACTCGGACAAGAGGGCGTGGCATCTCACATATAAGCAAAATTTTCAGAATACTGCAGTGTAGGGTATTCATTTTTTGGCCAGTTACTTGTTGTAATTGTAGCAAGAAACTGGATTACCTGAAACACTGTTTCAATTATACATATAGTCAGTTTATTGAAATAATGTTGCAATTATCTGAAGACTTGGTTGTTTGATCTTTCGATGATTCACTGTAGCCATCAATAATGCACTAATCTCCATCCAAACTGATGCGCTCAACTTGTGCAGATCAAACACTCTTCGTAAAAGACTTGTCTGTTGTTTTTATAATAAAGTATTATTAAGTATGGGTCAACAACTGAAACTTATGCAAATTTTTTTGACGTATTGTAATATGAACTATTTTCACAACTTCTCCAACAGCTAGTTGATGAAGCTTTTTCTCGGCTTCTTGGAAGGAGTTTGTGTTTCATTGACTAAGGTGTGAATGTTGCGTTATCTTTGACGGTTTAGTCAATAGAATTATGAGGCAATAAAAAAATTAATTTTCTAGTCTCGGAATAAATTGTTAAATTCAAATAAATATACCAAAAATACATGTATATTGCAAACGATACAGGTCAATTATATAAAATATCATTTTCATATACAAAACAGAAAAGATGCTACCGATAAAATAAAAAAATCTAAACTTTAACTTAAAGTTTCAGTTGCCATGATTTTATAACTTTGGGAAAGTAATTAAGAAGGATTTTTATTATTTGAAAATCAGTTCAAAATGTAGAGACAACGTTGACAATAATGTTGACCAACTGTTACATTTTGATATTGTTGATCTAAGAATTGGTTCATTGGAAAAATAGGAGTTTGAAATGATTTTTATGCCCAGCGGAAAGTTGCTCTTTGATTTCTATCTCAAACTTATGTAAAACGCTTATAATTAGCATCACTATTTAATGCTCTTTTAACGATTAGATTTCACATCAAAGCTATAGTGAGATGACAACAAGAAGACTTTGTGTAATGCGATCAATAGTTTTTCAACGAAAATGCTTAAGGAAACTTGACGTTCACACATGTTGGTTGACTCCGCTGTCATGACAGGTATGTTAATGTTTTGTTCCACAAACACCGCATGCAGCGCTTTATGAAGAAAATTTAACATTTTTTATTGCTCACATTAATGCAGATCGTATCGCCAAATTGAAGACCAACATTTGTAGATCGAATGTCTGTCTGTCTGCGTTTTTTTTAACCGTTGATATAAAAAATTAAAAATCAATTAACAAAAAGAAATAAAATTTTCATGAACGTCGAGAGCGAGTTTAGAATTAGATCATGCGTTCGAAATCCAATTATCTACTTAGACGGAATTGAGTCGTCAACTAATTTAATGGGTTGTTAAAATTAAGTTTATACCGTCAAAAAAGACAGATAAAACTACTTAATATTAGAACAACTAAATACTAAAACACCCACAATTAAGTAGCAGCCGTGATCGATCGATCACGTTCAAACGATCGAGAGATTATTTCTCAAATAGATTTTTTTTCAAACATTTTTAATTACCATAAAACAAATTAACTACAACTTGCAACAAGTAGTCACTAATTCTATGGCTTAAATCTCGCACAAAGTGTTCAATTATTGATTTAAAATTAACGATCTGATCGTACATTACGATGCTTTGCCAAGCAACTTCTTCTTCTGGTGCGCTGTAGGAAAGTCCAACAATTTTCAAGTGACACGCCCCAAATTAACTCAACAATTTGCGCTGTACATTTTTAAGAAAAGCAACAACTACATGGAGAAAAAAAATAGTTCGTACTACTTTATTTCTAGTAAAGTTTACTAGAATTTCAAGAAAATACAATGACAACTCCCCATTGACGTAAATTTTACCTTACTGTTTTACTGAAATCAGAATTTTTTAATAATATTACAGTATAGTAAGTTTTTTGAAAAAATTGTAGTGTTATTTATGTATTTTACTGTAAAGTTCGAAAAAAAAGAACAAACTAACCACTTTAGGATTCGAACCGAGGTCCGTCCATGTGGCAGATAGAATTATAATGAGCATTATCGAAAATCTGCCTGGAAACCTCCTTCTTTAGAATATACTCCCTCTCGAGAGGGAGCACTTACAATAGTGAATATTTTATGAAAGGAAACTCCCATTCCAACATTCGTTGACATTTTTTTGCGTTTTCCACTAGATTTTGACAGATTACCCTAAAAGTAAGCAATTTGTGTGATTTGTGAAAATTAAGATAAAATACATTTTAGTGCTTGGGTTTCTTATTAAAAATGCGTTTTTAGTGGATTTTGAAAATGAAAAACAAACATCTAAATCCCATTAAAAACAATCAAAGCAAACAAAAAATGACAATTGGGTGATGCTATACGAGTAACGCCAAATAAATCTACAAACTTCACAAAAAAAAAAGAAAGTGACGAAGTGAAAAGTACTTAGTTTTAGTAGAACCGGTTTAAGTTTGAAACGCTTGGATGAAGATCAACTAATAAGGGTGTAAACTTTTGGCCTGGCCAAAAAATAAATACCCTACACTGCAGTATTTTGAAAATTTTGCTTCTATAGGAGGTGCCACGCCCTCTTCCGAGTTCACTTAGTTTTTGCTCAGAGCTTGCATTTATAATTTTTAGTGTCTGAATCAAATTTGATTTGATTATCTCAAAAACGCTTTCACTATAGGGCTTTGAAGCTTTTGCTTATATAGGAGATGCCACGCCCTCTTCTCCGAGTTTGTCTTGTTTTAGCTTAGAGTGTGCATTTATAGTCTTTAGTATTTGAAAGAAATTTAGTTGGACTATCTCAAAAAACTCTTTCAGTATAGTATTTTGAAACTTTTGCTCATATAAAAGGTGCCACGCCCTTTTCTCAGGGCTTGCGCTTTCAATTCATAGTATTTATGCGTATTTTGGTTGCATTGTCGTGAAAAATACTACTAAAGTTGCATTTTGAATATATTTTTTGAATGGGCGGTAGGCGTGTCCGTTGGCCAATTTTGCTCATTATCACGAACTTACTTTGACAACGGAAGCAGTTTATCAAATTTGATTGAATTATCTTGCTCAGTTTTCCCAAAAAATGTATATCCACACACAGCCAGCCACCCAGCCAGACAGACAGACAAGGCTATATCGACTCAGGAGGTGACGCTGATCAAGAGTATATACACTTTTCTATATCTGTCACGCCTTCTCCTCTGCGTTACAAACAGAAGGACAAATTGAATATACCCTTGGTGTAGCGTATAAAAATATTGGTGTCATATGAAAGCTATTTCATAAAAGCTATAAAATTGTCCTACTAAAGTTTTCAATTTGTCAAACATTATTTATTATTATCCATTTATACATTATTTTTCCCTAGTAAAATGTTGTGGATTAATAATAACTGTAATCGCCCAGTGGTCAAAATTTGACCACAAATGTATTAAATAATTTTTTTACTTTTTGGGCACTTTTAGTACTTTTTTTTTTGCTATTTGGTACGAAATAGAAAAGCTCATTTATCATCCCTTCCATAAAAAATTTTTTGCTATTGGAAACTAGGGAGTAAGAGAATAAATTCTCGATAATATTTATTTACGATAAAGCTCATTATTTTTACTTACAATTACAAACTCGAACCGGGATCCGTGTGATAGATAGAAACACATCAATTTTACTTACAATTACAGAGTTGTTAGATCTCTACAGCAATGAACCCACCTAAGGGGAAAAGAAGTGCTTCAACAACCCTTCTGAAGTGCATCTTTTTCACCAATAAGCGCTTCCGCTTCGTAAGAACTATTCTTTCTTTTTAACATTGCATGCCATAGGATGTAAGCGAGAAAAAACTTACCGTAGACTTACCAAAAAAGGGTTTTTGAAGCGCTTATTTGTAATGCTGCGGTAAGCGTTTTTTCAATAAAATTTAAAAAAAAAATCGGGCTGCGCCAGGATTTCAATCCACTACCGTCCCGTATGACGGATAGAAACAGATTATTTTTACTTACATGTACTAACTCTTTAGACCGCTACACCAATGCCCGATGATATGAAGAGGTATTATATTTGTATATTAAGCAAATGTTGTCCAAACAGAATTTGACATACGAATGCTCCTACAGCCTTACATAGAATCATTGTGCAATCAGTTTTAATTCAATTAAGCAAAGTAAATAAATAAGAGAAATAAAAGTAGAAAAGTGAAATAAAAGATGTTGAACAGTAAATATTTTAATAATAAAAAAATAAAGCAAAAAAAAAAAAAATAAAAAAATGGAAAAAAAATCACCCGGGCTGGGTTCGAACTCAGGTTGTTTTTACTGCAGCCTTATAAAAAATCATTGTGAAGGTGCTTCTAAATTTCTATGAGGACAAGCACTGGATCAGAAATTTTTCATCTAGGGCATATGATAACGATGTATAAAATTTGTATATCAAGCAAATGTCTGTCCAAACATACATTAGTATTAATTATTACTAGAATTATGAAGTAAAAATGGTAACATATTTTTCTGGTGGAAAGCATAATTTACTCTACGTGTAGGAAAATGCAGGCAGTTATATATTACCTTATTATTTCTCTTTATTTTTGGCCCTATGCTCCTCCTAGGAGTTAAAGGAGAATACATACATACATACATACATTTCCCCATATTTTATTTGTAAATATTACTTTCAAATAGTTCATATGTATGTTTATTTATGTTAGAATTTTAGTATTTATTACTATAATTTTTTTACTACTCGATTGGAGTAAAAATTATGGCACTAATTTTTCGCCGTGTACGCAATGAAACTTAAAAGGCTATTGCACAGGATCGTACTGGGACAGGCAAATGGATGATATCTAGATAGTAGTAGTAGCAGCAGCAGAAAAATTCATCGATCGTTGAAAAATTATAAATGAATTTCCAAGTCATTTACGTTTAAAATTTTTGTGCTTCTGGTATTAACAAAACAACAACAACAACATGCATGAAATTACAATAACAACAACAATAACAACCACAACAAGTTCAAGGAGTCCAACAAACCACAATGATCCTCACCAGCACTAAATTCGAGAGAGATCATCTTGTGCCACTGTGTTGTGTTGTGTTGTGTTGTTGATGTTTAGTAGCGCCGTGCTGTTGCTACCATGTTGTTTCTATGTCAACCACCCAACACGTTTCTGACACGTTCATTTGATGTTGTTTTTTTGTTTTCCCGCATGAGTGTTTGTTTTTATAGATCACTTAAGTGCTGGGTATAGGGTACCCCTACATACATTTTCTCGCTAGGACAGTAATTATTGCAGCGCCTTTTAGTTAAACGCGCACAAGATGTTGTTGTTTTTATTTGGTGCTCCAACCGCGCTTAAAGTTCGCTAAAGTTATTGAGTGCTTCTGGGAAGAGTGTTTAAATTTTTTTTCTCTGATTTTCTTCATCTCTTTGTTGATTTTCCATATGCAATTCTTTAGTATCAAGCATCTTTAGTGTTTATCCTTCACCACAACTGGCTACTGCTCTGGCATGTGCTCTTGTCACCTTGATATGATGAAGTGTTTCAAAGAACGTCATAAATGCGATCATTCCGTTTAGTAGAACAGTGTTTCTCAAACTTTTGCTGAAATCATTAAAGTTACAAAAATCGCTTTGAAGCCAACAAAATGACAATAATCTCCTCAAAGACAACAAAATTATGCTGATTCTGTGAAAATAAAAAAAATTGACTTAAAGTCAACAAATCGTTGCGGAAACATTAAAATTATAAAAATTGCCTCAGAGTCAACAAAATGCTGCTGAAATATTAGAAAAAAAACTTGCTGTAGAAACAACAAAATGTTGCTAAAATATTAAAATTACGATAATCGCATTTAGTTATCAAAATGAAACATTAGTATTCCAGAAATCTACATATATATACGCAAGACAAAAATTTGTCCTACCCTTTTAACTACGTTAGAAATGGAGTAAGACTTTCAACTATAAACCATTAGAAGATATTTGTGTGTAAATGTGCACAAAGTTAAAATTTTTTAATATTTTGCCACTAAGCCAGGTAAAATTAAATGCAAATTTTTCAATATTAACAACGTTAAATTCGTCGATTTAACACAAGAATGCGGTATTTTTATTTTTTCATGTACAGTGGATAAAAAAATCTATTAAAAAAAATGTGACGTGCTGGAGAAAAACCAAGAGACACGGATATTGTTTTTTAACGTCTACTTTAAGAATTTTTTGGACTTTCTCATGTATTTTACAAAAAGTTCGAAATTGTCGAACAGTGTAATCAGCTTTTCTATTTTGTACCGAATGGCAAAAAAAGTACTAAGACTGTCCAAAAAGTACCAAAGTTATTTATTACATTTTTGGTCAACTCTAGTAACAACAAAGTCAATAAAATGTTGCTAAAACCATTAATTTGACAAAATATTCTTGAAACCATTTAACCAAATTAAACCTTTCAATTCAATTTAAACTTTTTCCAAATCAAACTAAACTTTGCCATAAAAACACACTTAAAATTAAGTATATATCTCTGCAGATACAGCAGCTATGGTTATGAAACTTGGTGAATATATAGAATAATATTGTGTCTATTTAAAGGTTCAGAGATGTATAATTTTAATCGTGTTTTTTTGCAAAGCTTAATATGATTTGGAAAATGTTTAAATTGAATTGGAAAACGATCAATTTGGTGTGTAAAAGGTTACACTTGAAGTGGAAGTCTTATATTGCAAACAATCAATCAAATCGCAAAGTGAAATGTTTCTGTACCGCTGAAAAAGCTAATATCTCATTTATACATTGAAGTACAACCTTATAAACTAAGGAATCGCTGATATCAAATCAAAATCTTCAAGCTGCTCGCAGCTCTCTAAGCGGTAGTTTTTTGACGTTAAGACGCTCAAAGAATGCTTTTGAAGCATTTTTTATTTTTAAAGTATTCCTAAGCACTATTTAGCGCGATACCAAGATTGAAAGACAAAAAGAGAGAGAAAAAAGGAAGAAACTCCAAACAAAAAAAAAATAAAAAATCAACGCAAAGTAAAGCTTAATGATCAGTTTTAAAGAATGAATTATTACAGCACCAATCTTAGTGCATTTTTCATTTAATGCAACGCTTATGTTGTAATACATGGTAACGCCAAACGCATATTCCGATCATGACAGGTTTAGTCCGACTAAAGAGTGAATGTTGGTTAATTTTTTATTTATTTTTTTTTTCTGTTAGTTTTGAGCTGCCGTGTTTTAGTCGCTTTTTTTTTGTGTTCAATGTCCGTCCATTAGTCGTGAAATTATTGACTTATATTTACTTGGATTTGCCTAGCAAGCTACCGGGCAATCGTAGTTGTTGTTGTTGTTAAAAATTATCAACGGCACTCATCTGCATATGTGCCATGATGATGATCGTCAATCTTTGCTACTCCAGAACAACTGAATAAGAACAAAATATTTAGCTACTGCAGCGGGTAACTGAAAATAAGTTTAAATAGTGATCAAGAATCTAGAAAGCTACATATAAATTAAGTATCGATGTAGAATACTATTGTATAAATACAAATATATGCTATGTGTAACCGTTTTTGAGAAATCCCTTGCTCAATTGTCATAAAAATCTGTTCTTGCAAATATCTCACCAAAGATTATTTGTGAAGAAAAATGTTATTTGGCAATTATGTTGCTTAGAAATTTACTACAAAATAGGTTCACTACACAGAGCGAAGAAAAAAAAGCATAACTTGCGTTGCTAAATGAGTTTCTACCACGTTCGTGAGTGTTTTAACTACGTTTCGTTTCACGCTCCGACATTATACTTATATCGTGCGTTGCTAAATCACTCACGAACGTGGTTGAAACTTATTTAGCAACGCTGGTTGCCAGTACATGCCTTCCTCACGGCTTATGAGATATATTTCTGGAACTGCAACCGTACCGAAAAAACAGTTTTTGAAGAATATCTCAGAAACAATGAGTCGCACATAAAATGTTGGAGTAAGCTTTTTGTGAAGAATCAGACATTCTACAAATATAATTTATAAATGGTAAGGCAACTGTTAAGAAGATATTCAATTAAAATTGGTTTTTCGACGTTTGAAAGTTTTTTTTAGAAAATTTTGAGCTTATATAATAGAGCAATGATATCCTAACTCATAAAACTTTATTAAAAAGCTTAAAGCCCAATTCTTTTATTCAAAACCCAGTTTCAATTATTTTGAAGACAAAGAAAGTTATCGATATAATTGAAACTGAGTTTCGAAGTTAAAGACTGGGACTTCAAGCTGCGTCATCAGAATTTGTGGCTTAGAACTTCCTTTTCCGTAATATAACCTCAAAAATATCAAAAAATAAAACTTTAAGGCTAAGATTTCTCAAAAACCATACGAGATATAGAAATTTTTAGACCGGATTTGGATTTAATTAGAGTTCAACATAATAATTAATATGAACTTAAGCGTTACAACTCTCGGAATTGGTCTGTGTCTCTATAACTCGAGAACCATTGGTCCGATTTGCATGCCTTTTTTTTGCCTTACAGATATTTTGCATGGCAAGGTTTTAGGTTGCATTTCATTTCGAAATACCCTCCGGGTTTTTGGAAAAGTCCCATTATTCAAAAATCAGTAATCCAATTTGCATGATTCTTTGCTTTCGAAGACGCTGAGATTCCAGGAGAAACTCTAATTTGAAATACCCTCGGCTTCGCCCGGAGTATTAAAAAATTGTGACACCGCGACAAACAACATCCGCTGGAAAAATGTCCAATACAGCGATGTTAAAAACGACCTTCTGAGATTGCTTGACAGTCGCGAATCAACCCTTCATTATTAGATGTGTTTCTCGTTAGTTCAGGTAAGCAGTTATGCTTTCAACAGATTACTTCTACTTCGGATTTTTCACATGATTTTTTATTTTGTTCACTTCCATTTGTTCGTAATTTTAACAGAACTGTATCTTTCAGATCTTTGCGAAATATTTGTTATCCAAGTCTTTGTGCTAGCTGTTCGAGTTTAAATTGGAATGAGATCTATTTTGTTCATGATGTGAATGATAAAGTGTCTATATTTAACAATCTTGTTACCAAATTGTACGATTTATACGTTCCTACTGTTACTAAGCACTTTAAGTCTAAGCATTGCCCATGGTTCATACATACGATAAAAATACAAATTCGTGAAAGAGAATGTTTTTTTAGAAGACATAAAAGAAATCCTACTGATTTTAGTAAGAGACAGTATACCTTGTCCACAAATAAAGTTAACTCCTTAATTCGCTCAGCGAAACGTGATTATATGTGTGAACGACTCAATCCTAGTTTAGATTCTAAACAATTATGGAAAAACTTTAAAGAATTAGGAATTGCAAAAAATAAATCCAATGTTGAATGTCGCTTCAGTTCTGAAGAAATGACTCAAACTTTAGCGCCTCTGCTATCACACGTTACTCTACCTAAAAATATTTTCTGCAATTCTGATGACAATGGTAATTTCTCCTTTGAGTGTGTTAAATTGTCTGAAGTATTTGAAGCTATTGGGTCTATTAAGTCTGAAGCCTTGGGAATGGAAGGAATTTGTCCTAAATTTTTAAAGCTTATCCTTCCTTTGATTCTTCCTTTTATAGTTCACATTTTTAACACCTATATTTTCAGTAGCGAAATTTTTACCGTCTGGAAATCTGCCAAGGTTATACCTATACCAAAGATGGCTAATCCGTCTAGTCCAGCCGATTATAGACCTATAAGTACTCTCCCATTTTTGCCAAAGGCTTTGGAAAAAATACTCACCAACCAAATTCAGAGCTATCTTCTAAGGAGTAAAAAACTTAGTAAGTGGCAGTCCGGTTTTCGTAATAAGCATAGCTGTGAATCGACTGTAATCAAAGTGACGTCTGATGTTCGTCTAGCGTTGGAAATATTTGTGTAATGGTAATGTTAGACTTCTCGAAGGCGTTTGATTGTGTTGATCATGCAACACTCCTAAGGAAGCTCAAAAATGAATTTAATTTTTCAAGCATGTCATTAAAACTTACGTTTAGTTATTTAAGGGATAGAATGCTTACCATTACAACTGAACAATGCTCATCTTACTCGTTGAATGCAAATTGTGGTGTTCCCCAAGGCTCGGTTTTAGGACCCCTCTTATTTTCATTGTTTATTAACGACTTGCCTCAAATGGTCGTCAACTGCCAAACTCACAAATACGCAGATGATGTGCTTATTTATTTGTCAAGGCCTTTAGGGCGGTCTGAAGACTGTATTGCGAGGATAAATGAGGACCTATACAGCATATTGGAATGGTCTGTTTGCAATAAACTTAAACTTAACCCTTCAAAATATCTTGGGATGATATGTTCTAAACATAAGATTAAGGCAGAAGATTTCCCCTCACTTAGTTTAAATAATACTACTACAACTATCAAAAATATATATGCTGGCCTTAGAAGTCTAAGCGTATCAGCTTACTTTTCGCCTTGTGACATGAAAATGCGCTTAGTAAAGAGTTTATTGCTGCCGTTCTTTGCTCTTAATTGCTCGGTTTACCCATGTCCAGATTTTGTATGTAAACGAAAGTTGAATGTTGCCTTTAACGACTGTATTAGGTTTGTGTTTGGCATACGCAGATATGTAAGTGTATCTCAACACAAAAAAACTATTGTAGGTTTGGATCTAGAGCAATATTATAATTTTAGAAATTTAATAGAAATGCACAACATAATTTACAATAACTGCCCTGATTATCTTTCCGAAATGCTCCGTTTTTCGCAATCGCCAAGAGGTTTAAAACTGACAATGACTCGGCACAGAAGTTTAGTTATGGAACGCTCTTGTTTTGTTTTTGCAATTCGGGGGTGGAACAATCTTCCACACGAATTGCAGACTATTAGGTCATCGACACAATTTCGAAAGAAACTTTTTGAACTTTTAAGTATTTTATAATTAAAATAAATTTTTGCTTTGATTATTTTTTTCTTTTTGCCAATTTTTACTTTTTCATTGCATTTACCTCATTGTTTTAGTTAAGTTATAATTTATTATTATTTTATATGTTACAAATTCACTGTCAAATAATGTTATGCTAGTTTATAAGATATGAAATCTTGTAGCATATGGTAAATTCTATTCAAATAAATGAAATGAAAAATGAGATATAGATGAGATTAGGTATATACTTACATTTAAAAGTGTGATTTTCTGTCAAACGGATTTTAACTCCAAAAGGGTCCTAGAAACTAATTCAGAAGAAAATGTTTTAAGCTTAGGTGATTCCTAGAGCAAAGGGTCTAAATGGCAATGCTAATAAGATACTCTGTGAACAATGTGCTCTTCAACTAACTATTTCGATGTGGAATGACTATTTGGATTGGCGTTTCATAGAGTTTTGTGAGGGCTGTAGTTTTTATTTTAAACTATGTAGGATAAACGGCTTGTGTGGCGTGGAGTTGCAACCAAACTTAGTGCTAAGTATTTCCAGTGATTATAATATCAAATTACAAAACAACATCCCTATTAATAATCATGTAAAACGAATCACGAGAAGAAGCACGAAATAAAAATCAAGTTGTGCAAATAAATTGCTTTATTATTTTTGTATTTTTTTCTTTTGTGTCATTTTGTTCCTTTTGCCTTTTTGCTTTTGCTTTGTTCCATATCATTAGCGTTCGATCATAAATGATCGATTTCTTTTTTGACACTTTCAACCAGTGCAGATGGCAGCGCATTAATCTTCCTGGTATTAACACTTGACCACCAAGCTACTCGTATTTCCAACTAATTTAAACCAATTAACTTTACTGAAAATTACATCTTTAATCAAAAACAAAACCCTAAGGGTGTTGCTTCCTATACTTTGTTATCACTCTTTTGTGAATCAAGAGGACAAAAAGCATAAGAACCAAAAAAGTCATTTTCGCCTAAAAAAACAGTTGCTCATTGCGATCAAAGGTAATCACATAATTGTAGTCTCTTCCCTACTAACAAGATAACTTCACTACAGTACGACCTCTAATTTTTTCTTCAATTTCGTTTCGAAGTTGAACAGCGTTTTAACTTGGAATGATCCGTCGCTTATGTCAGCACCGCTCGCTCGTGTCTGCCTGCTTTATGATTAGCGACTCATTAGTAACTTTTTAACGCCCATCTGATCACGCACTGCTTCAATTCGGTAGTAGGCCTTTCATCTCGTTTGCATAGTTAAGAGGATCCATAATTAACGGCACGCACAAAAACAATTTATTTCAACTGTGTGGAAAAGTGTAACTCCTCAACCTCATGTGTGCGGAGTATAATGTACAATGAAGGTGACTTGTCTTTGTAGGTAGTTTGTGTCATAAACATAAAAACTTAATATATCTTTAGGTGGCATAAGCAGTAGACGCCTTCAAATTAGTTCCTAATTGTGAGCTTTTCGAAATCGTTTAGGTACATTTGGTTGGCTTTAATTAATTTGGAACGAAGAAAGTCGGAACATATAAGTAAATACAGTTATGATCGTATGGAAAAAGCTTGAGTTCTAACAAATATTCTTTTACTTTAAATGGTTTATTGAATTCATAATGAGAAGACATATGCTTCAGTTCTATTATACATTTTTCCGAAAAATTCCATAATGTTGTTTTGCTTTCCGCCCTCTTTTACTCGGACACCATTCTCTTTTACCCGGACACCGTTCCCTTTTTTTAGTACTTTAGGGGCGTCCAGTTTCCATTTTAGTTTAAGTCCGGTGTAAATTTAGCGTCCAGGAAAAACTACCCTTTTTCTCTGTTAAAGCTTTAAATTAGCACCTGTAAGCACCTACATATAATAATTATCGAATCACAAAACCCATTGTATTTTTCTATATGTCAACGAAAAAAATGAGAACATTCGTATCGTGCTCTGACAAAGCCATTCTTAACTTGGCAGAGGTCAAAACTGACATTTTGCTCCTTCCTGGTGAAGGATGAAATTCTGAAGCGGATGACTAGCGAAAATATTAATAATTAACATGTCTATAGTATATACCGTGCCAAAATTGGTTTGGATAATTGGTTGAATAATGTCTCGTGTTATGTCATTATTTACCAACATTTTCCACCCCTGGAAAATCCACAAAATAGAGGAAAATTTTAGAGAAAAAAAATCGCATGAAAATGTCTAAATTTGCTGTTCGAAAACAGCGGCAAAAAAAATAGGTTAACGCTGGTTATCCTGTGAGCAAGTATATTTCCTGGATATCAGATATTGGACCAACGAGCTGAGCCAGAACTCTTAAGCGTAACTTACCATACGAAATGAATCAGAGCCCATTAATTGGAGTTAAGTTGGCGCGCAAGATTGATTTTTTTCAGTTTTTTGTAGCAATTGATTCCTAAATGCTCCCGAAAGATCCAAAATTGCTGCAGCCCAAAATTAAATATTTTCATTTTTAAAAGTGATTTAAAAATATTTTTTCAACCTGCAATAACTCTTAGAAATTTTGTATTTAATGAAATATTTTTGTTTTAAGAAACTGCTCTCCAATTGCTCCAAATATAGATGGCTCCAAACCTTTAAATGTGGCAATAGCTCTATTTTGAAAAAAAAAAAAAAAAAAAAAAATAGCCAGCGCGCAACTTTGAATTTTCATAATTTTTTTTTTTTAGAAATTTGCTTGCATATGGGCATTTCCGAAAATAATCTACCATTGTTTGACCCAGTTTTTCAGAAAAAAAAAATTAGTTTTTTTCACATTCTATAACGAAATGTGGTGGAACATATTCCTAGATGTGTAAAATGTAGTTCTCAATAAGTGAACAAGAAAATTTCGACATGAGGGGCTATTAGGAGGTCGTTTTATATGAAAATGTATATTATAATGCATTTGAAAGATTTAACCTAATCACACTCTAGCTAAAGTACGCATTTCAAAGCACACAAAATAAAACAATGTTGGAACAAGATTTTCGTTGCTCAAATAATTGAACAGCAATTTTCCATTCCGACACAAATTGCTGACCAGAATCAGTTAGTAGTAGAATCAGTGTAGCAGTGATCATGATGTGCCTATGACTGAAAAACTTAGAAAGCAAAAGAAAAAAAACAAAAACATAAAATCGATACAACACTCTAAGTTTGCAAGGTGAATCTCGCATCTGGCAATCGAGATGCAACAAATTGACGCAAAACAGAAGGACATTGCAAGAGGAGCCGTCGCATGTGACCAGCAAAACCACAACTGCGATTGCCACCATGAAAATATGTGATCAAGCTTAGAGCGGCAAATTAAGCGATGCCACAGTCGATGAAATGTGCTGAATCAGCAACACACTCCAACTGCGCGTCCGTTCAAGCAATGTTGGGCAATGTCAGTAGAAGAAACAAATATAAAATTTATTTCTGAATATTTAACACATTATCGACTGTTGTTGCTGGATGAAAAATAATTACAAAACTACACATCTAACACAAAGCTTTCTTGGTCTTGCCCGCTATTGATGCACTGTTTATGAAGAGTATGAGATAAAAAACGATCAATAATGGGTTAATTTTTCCAAATGTAAGCGTAGAATTTACATTTAGCTGCAGGATAAAGATAAGCACAAGCAATCTGGTGTTGTATAATAGAGGACATGTTGTAGTTGCAGTTGTTGCTCATCAGCTTACGACAAGGCATTGGAGCTTGTTGAACAACACAAAACAACAAATATCTACAACTTCCACCAACTGAGAATACAGATGAATTTTCAATTTTTTTCTTTTTTTTTTCTTTAGGACTTAAAGAAAATTGTGTTGCAATTTTAATTGATCGCGCCATTAATTAATTCTAAACATTTTTTCTTAAAGTTCAGAGCAGGTCTAGAATAACACTGTACTTTAAGACAACGTAATGTGTTGGGTAGGTATTAGCTCTGCATTGGATATCAATTTAAGTTTCAGGTAGATCTACATTGATATCACAGCATTGATAACGAAACGCATGGAGCACATGACTTGCATTTTCACTGCAGGGGTATCTCTGGGAATTAAGTGTTTCCATAACACTTATTAAGAGATGTTTAGCAATTCCAGGCTCTGTGTACTACATAATGATGCCACTGTATGGGTCAACATTAGAGATGAGCTTAATAGAGACTTTTTTGCTCACCACCCTACTAAATAATTTTCTTTTTGACGTCAATTCGGGACCTAATTGGTTTTCTTAACCTAATCTAGGAAGCCCCCCCATATTTTTACAATTGAGAAGGCCTAGTACCGACCTAATTAAGTATTTGGGAACTGTTAGTTTACGATTAGAACGACCACATTTGGTGCTCATTACATAAACTTACTTTGAGCATATCCTAATTCTGCCTAATTCGGCAAGTTGTATGCACTCCTTATTCGAGGAATGATTTTTCTAAGGTATTTGTTTGCGTGTTAAACAAAATTTCAGTAATGAGCGCTGTTAACAGTTTAGGTGATAAAATGTCGCTTTGTACAAAACTTCGATTGTTGACCACGATTTTCCTTAGGAATTTGCCTTCTATGTGATGGATTTTGAACTACGGGATACGTTTCAGCATTATAACAGCATTGGCAGTCAGGTATAGACTTAGTGTCAGTGACTTTATAGACTTTTATGTAACAACGCTCAAATCCACTGGTTAAATAGATAGCAGGATTACTAAGCTCAGGTTTCTCGATGTCAAAAAATGTTTAGAAAACCAAGAATATCTTCTTGGTTCAGCTTTACCAGAGCTGAAGAGAGATAAGTTTCTAATCTAAAGAAACCCTTTTGAATGTGCTTTTTTTAGCTGCATAGCAATCAAACGTGAGAAGCTGTTCAACGGTTTGGAAATTAAAAAACAACTCTGTGAGAAAACAAATTGATTTCATCAGTTGGAAAAATTATATCAAAAAAATGGTAAAGTGTTAATTTTTGACAAAAAAAAAAATTTTGGTTCGGTTGTGCCATCTTTGGAAAATCGGCAAAGATTAGGAAAATATGAAATAAAACGTAATCAAATGGAGACAAAAGAAAAATTCAAATTCACAAATTCACCAAATTTCGCTCAACGGCTTCAACAAAATCAGCGTCACTAAAAACGTCTGGCTCGAATGGCATCATTCCTGTTGCCCTGAAACAGACTTGATTTTTTTATGTCAATGCGAGATTAATTGTTTTGCAGACTAAGCCGGCTAGGTGACGTAATTTCTAGCCCTTGTTGGCATTGCTCTGTTGCCAAGCATAAATTTTTTATACCAATCCATACCCGCCATTTGCTCCTCGGTCCACTTGTCTGGAAACTCAATACCGAGATTTTTCGCAAAGTAGTATGCCACCTTACCACCCACACTTAATGAAAACAAATTTTTTTCTGCGATATCTTTAAAGGGCCTATTGGTTCTTTTCATTCCACTAAAAAAGCGTAAAAAGTTATAACACCATTTAAATAAGTAATTTTGGCATCCACGACGATATTTCAGTAAAACACACGATTTAAATTAAAAAAGAGGGGTGCCCACACCCGAACCAATTCGGGGCCCACACTCGATTTTGACAGCCAATTTGAAAAGCAATAAGCACATTGTGTTGTGTGTACAATTTGGTTGCATTCGGTCTTGATTACGTGTATAATAAATTTACTGCATATACAATATATAGATTGCATTCAGCTTTTCGATTGATTCACTTCGATTTATTGTACTTGGAAAATGATTGAAAAAAACTTTTGCGTTGACTTTCGCTTATTATTAATTTCATCTCAGCACAAAGCAAATGCGTCTGTTTGCCTCGGTAAATGCATATAAACTTCGTGCTGTCATAACACGCGCTTAACATTTGTTAGAACAGTTCCGGGGCACAATGGGAGTGTTTGTATGGAACGGCGGTCATATATAGTAATAATAGAGCTAGGCTATTAAAATTTGGTACAGATGGTTTTTACATTAAAATAATAAAATTCTTCGAATACGAACCAAATCCGCCGACGGACACGCCTACCTCCCATACAAAGTTAGGGCGTGATCGGAATTTTTTTTCAAAATGAGTATCAATTTTAAATAACTTGACCCCGCTGATTTCAAAAATGTTAAAAATTCTGAGATATCTTTTATAGTTTTCAAGTTATGCGAAATAAACGAAAATCTACTTTATAAAAACTAGATTTTGTTTGTTTGTGTATTTGTCCCTTATTGACTCGGAAACTAACAAACCGTTTTTATAGAAGTTGTTGCATTGTGTTAGTACAAAAAAAGGCTATGTTATATGCTAAAAAAGTGGGCGGTGCCACGCCCTCCAAAAAATCAACTAATCATAACTCCGAAACCCTTTAACGCAGATAAATGAGATTTGGTAATTATGTAAAAGTCATTAGGGCAAATAATGTTCACTGGAAAAATGGGCGAAACCACGCCCTCAAAAAAATAAATTCATTATTTCTCTGACAATATTTGCCGCACTCAGATATGATTGGGTACATATGCTATGACAATTACAACAAACAATTCTCACTAGAAAAGTGGGCGGTGCCCTCTGAATTCTGATTCATCATATCTCAGAAACTGTTTGACGTAGATAGGCAAAATCTGATACATATGCAAAGGGCATTTGGAAAAAAATTGTTCAATGAAAAAATGGGCAGTGCCATGCCCTACGAAAATAAAATTTGTCATATTACTAACGCTACTTGGCACAAATTATAAGATTTGGTAAAATGCTTCGCTATAGTATGTCCAAGTAAAGAGAGGACAATTTCAAAGAAAAGAGGGAAATATACCATTTACCTACTACCCTTTCGTTAAAAATAAGCATTTTCCGAATTTAAGCTGACTGTAAGCTTGAAATCGATAAATCTATTGTAAAACGTTAAAGAATATAAAGAAATAAAAATAATTTTTTTTTCTCAAAAACTGCAACAGGAAAAAATTCATAGAAAAAAAAGTTCTCAAAAAAGGCAGTAGGTACTTTGCATTTTGATTAAGCATACTTGGCCACATATTATATTGGAAAATAATGAAAATCAGAAAATGTATTTTTTTTTTTTAATGCCAAAGTTTTCAAAATTTCTCGATTTTGGCTTTTTGAGCTTCAATTTTCGAAAAATCACCATAATTCACGTATAATATATAAAAACTCAAACAAATGTTTATTTAAAAGCTAAGTGCTTGTACTTTTTGCAAAATGCTATTTTGACACATCTCGATGCAAAAAAATTAAAAACATCGTTCCAAAAAAGTCAATTTATTTTGTTCCGTCAAAAACTACGGTATGAAAACGGTCATAAAAAAAAGTTATCAAAAAAGGCAGTAGGGACTTTACATTTCGATTAAACATACTTGGCCACATATTATATTGAAAAATAATGAAAATCAGAAGATGTATTTTTTTTTTTTTACTGTCTAAGTTTGCAATTTTTCCATTTTTACCATTTTTTTTTTAATATTTGAAAAATCACTATAATTCACATAAAATTTGCAGAAAAACAATAGGTTATATAGAAATAAAATTCTTTCTAACGATGTGCTACATAAGTGCATACGGCTTAAAAAAAATTAACTAAAGCGTTTATACAATACTTCCAAAGAGCATTTTTGCTATTTAAAGTCCAACTTTGAGCCCACTGCACATCCGCGCGATTTAAGGCAAAAAACTTTTTTCTATAGGATTTTAATGGGAGGTATCTCATTTTTTTCAAGAACTTACGCTGATGTCAAATTTGAAAGAATTTTTGAAATCCCAACGACAGTTTTTTTTTTAAATCGGGTAAAGTGATTTTTCAGTACAAAATTTTTGACCATTTTTTTTTAAAGACCAAAATTTTGAAAACAGAGGCCTAAGAAAAAAATGTAAACCGCAAACTTTATTCTACAGATTTTTCTCTATCATTTGATATTAAGAACATAAAAATATAACTGCCGTAGAAAAAGTTATAACCTTTTGAAAATGAGAGTGTTTTTTTGGTAGTTTGCACACTAAAATCTATATATGCCAGGTAGGAAAAAAATTAAATCGAACTGTTGTGAACTAAAAAAAAAGGTGTCAAATTACTCCTGAGCACTTACTAAATAAGACAAAAAAGTTTTGAAAAAAAGTTCATCGACTACTGTTTGATAAAGGTCGAAAAACGGTACGGTAACTATACGTGATAAAGCAGTTCTGAGACCAGATTAAAATTCACCACTAATAAAATCATCGAAAATGACTATTTTCGTTTTGTTTTGTTGTGCTTTTTAACAAATGTACCGTTTTTCGACCTTTTTCAAACAGTAGTCGATGAACTTTTTTTCAAAACTTTTTTGTCTTATTAAGTAAGTGCTCAGGAGTAATTTGACACCTTTTTTTTAGCTCACAACAGTTCTATTTCAATTTTTTCCTACCTGGCATATATAGATTTTAGTGTGCAAACTACCAAAAAAACACTCTCATTTTCAAAAGGTTATAACTTTTTCTACGGCAGTTACATTTTTATGTTCTTAATATCAAATGATAGGGAAAAATCTGTAGAATAAAGTTTGCGGTTTACATTTTTTTCTTAGGCTTCTGTTTTCAAAATTTTGGTCTTTAAGAAAATATGGTCAAAAATTTTGTACTGAAAAATCACTTTACCCGACTTAAAAAAAAACTGTCGTTGGGATTTCAAAAATTCTTTCAAATTTGACATCAGCATAAGTTCTTGAAGAAAATGAGATACCTCTCATCAAAATCCTATAGAAAACGCATTTCGCGCGGACGTGCACTGTGTAACTAAAGCAAAAGAAAATTTTAAAATTTTATAGTTTTTTTTCCGTCTCTAAGTATTATCTGACGATTGGCGTAAAATTTTTTTAAATCCATAGCACTTTCAAATTTTACCTATTTATGGCCACAATCTGCCATTGTGCGGGGGGGAGGTGCCCATACCCGAACCATGCCCGCAGGCGGCACTCTTCCCCTATACATATGTATTCATTAAAATGCACTTGACCTGTTCCATCGACAGGCCAGAAGATTTCACTGGAACCGTGGGAGCTTTCACTGTACACCACTGAGTTACATGAAAAAGTTAATCATTTTTACGCGTACAATCTTAAAGTGACATTGGCTCATTTTTTCGAAAAAAACATAAAACTATTAATGGCATCTCCTTAGTGAAATATTTTTCGATAAAACATTAGATTTTTGAAATTTAGTAGTCGAAAAATTACTTTTTTTCGCCTTCCGTTCAGGTTCTTTGCCACTTTCCTCTCCATCCGATTGATTCTGTGGTAAATTTTTGATAAAATTTTCAATCCCGAAAAGAGCGGCAACATTAGAAGTAACCAATTCAAAAAGAATTCAAGCAGCTTACAGTTTTAATCACAGATGTGATAAAGTAGTTCCAAATTGACAATCTCAACATCAAATCACAATATTTAAATTATAATTAGGTATTGTTTTAAAAACGAGAAAAATTATAAATTGTTTCATTCACGCATAATAAAGTTAAATTGAGAGAAATTTAAAAAATAGAAATTAATAAAGTATAATAAGCGTAAGGTACATGTAATGGCACAAAGAAAGAATTCAAAAATGACAGCCAACAAGGCATGAAATCAATTTAAAACTCTGCAACATGCTGTGTGCTCCTCCAGAGAGAGCGAAAATGTCATTAACATTTTACAAGAGATCAACATGGCCATGGTATGATGAAAACAAAAACAATTGTTAATTGAGCGCTCTTTTCGCTTATAAGAAAATTAAGCCAGAAGGACAGGAAAAAAGATCTTTCGAAAACAAAAACACTGACCGATAAGTTAATTTAAAATTTTAAAAGTCAAAAAAAAAAAACAAAGGCGTATTATGGCACAGTGTGAAGCTACTGACATTTTTATTGTTGTTAATGTTAATAAAACGTTAATTTTTGGAAAAACAAAAACTCGTGGACACAACATTTTTTTGGAAATCATAAATTTATGCAGGCATATGAATTTACTAACAAGAGACATTTGCGGACCCGCCTTTTGTGTTGTTGCTCATTAAACACAGCTACAGGTTCATAATTAGTGGCGGCAACTTTGTATTTTCTCTCTTTCCTCACAGTAGTCATTGTGACAGTAGGTTCCAATACGAACCTTACACCCTTCGGTTTCATGGTCTATAGGCATAGGTTGTACGCTAAAAATATTATTATTTTACTCTACTTAAGCAAATTAGAAATTCTGAATCTTTGAAATAAAAAAATCGGAGAAAAAAAAAACAAATGTTTCTTATACGTATTGTCGACATTTTGTTTAACAACATGTTGGCAAGCCAGTTATTGCCTGTATCTAATGAATATTTGATTGTCCCACATTTTGTTGTCAAGAGTTTTCCGAACAACATACAACATGTTTCATGCGTCTCCTCCTCCTCACATTACTATTTTAATTCACTGTTTCTGTTCTGTTACTTCTTGCCACCGGCGTCGTTTGCTCTGATATATTTCAATCCAATACTACAATCAAAATATTTAAACTAAAATTAAAATGGAATGAACCGAGAAAAAAAATTAAATTAATTAAATTTTTTTTTTTTTTTCTTGGCAATTCATTTAGTGAGTTGTTAACGTGTTGTACAAGCAACGCATAAATCTTTTGACAGTTTGACATGTGTAGAAATGATCGTAGTTTTGTATCATTTGTGGACTTGTAAACGATTTACATACAACATACTACTCGTATGTTGGATTTTTTTTTTATTGCTACAGGGTTAAAATGGAAAATCTTAATAGATAATTGTAAGGACGTACACAAGGGATATTTTGGAGGGGGATACAACCCCGCACCAAAGCTTTAATATTTGCGGAAATCTTTATATCCTTCTGCGATATCTATAGTGGATGCATTATTATAAGTAAAATACTAACATTAACTGGCTGCCTTGGCAAGTTTTGTTCTGCCCCTCACACATTCTCCCCTTTTCACCAGTTTTATAAAGATAACTGCTACAGTTGCAGAGATATTTAGTGTGGTTTTTGTATGGGGTGAAAGTGCCTACACCGTTCTCACTTTTTGTGTGATATTTAGAAAACATACAATCCGTGTGAAAAGATAAAGCATTTTCCCCCGCTCAAAATGCCCATTTTTGAAATAATTAAACTTAGTAAAGAAAAGTTGTTCAGAATAGCCTCAAGGATTTTACATTTTCCGGTGTTCTACCTATTCCTAACCACTCTGTATACATTTAATAATATAGTATATTGAAAATATAAGCATATTGTAGGAAATATTTTTTTGACCATCCCCTCTAAAACTTTGTTTTCCGTACGGTCTTGGATACATTGTATACACAGTTTAATGTTGAGCTCAACAGTAGGAGGAGCGAACGAACAGTTTGTTCAGAAAAGCTTTTACAACATTTTTACTGAAGTTTTATTTGTAACTGTAAGTTGTTATCATAAATTTTATTCAGAATAAAAAATTAATTACATTGTAAATATATTGCGGTATACATACTATAAATAAGTAGCTACTTGAGCACACTCGGGTAAACAATTTCACATTCTGCCTTACCTTTATTGGTCGATGATACAAGAGGGTTATAAATGATGATGAGGGATTGAGCTTTTAACTTTTAGTGTTTTTGTCGAGATCCTTCAACTGTTCGTTTTAGTTCCATCGTGTTGCTCTTTCGGCTCTATTAAGAGTTTTATCCAGGATAGCGATGGAAAAAATTGTTTGAGGGAGTTGAGCATCAAGTGATGAATTTATGTTCGAAAGGGGCGTGACACCCTTATTAACTATAACTGCCTTTGTATTGATCTTCACACTGCCTTTGTCTTGGTTGTGATTATCATAAGTATAATCATGGTCTTGGTTCCAGGTACATAATTACTCTAAGGTACAAATTTAAGAATATTAAAAAATTTATGTTGGGTTTGATTCAATCCAAATAGCAACAACACAAAACTAATTTATTTATCCAAACAATTGAGCTATCAAAGAATCTTTTAACAAGCTCAAAATAAAATAAAACGCTTTCAATATTGTGGCTTACAAAAAAGGTACAGAGATCAATAAACAAATACATATTTCCATTTTTGGGGAAAAGAACCCAATCTCCCATAGTTATCATTTATATATGCCAGACTAATTAAAAGTTTTATAACCATTAGAACAGGTACATAAGTATGTGCATACAAACGCGGTGTGCCTTTTATATGTATATGTCTCAAAAGTGTAACAGTGATAAAAAATAAATAAAATCAACATTCAGCGGGAATATTGTTTAAAAGACTTTCCCGCACATGTTGAGAACAATTCTACGATTTTTCGTTTATTGTTTTTTTTTTGTTTTTCATATGGAAACACAATAAATTTTGTACGCATGCGCAGCCGTAAGGCGCCATTTATGTCGAGCGCATTCAAGCGTTTTACGATGATTTATCAAATAGCTTTTACACATAAAATGGATAGAGCGCAGAAGGATAGCAAGCAAATGTCAAACGTTTTTCTTCATTCAAGAAGATTGTCTCTAAATGACGAATACCTACGAATGAAGGTGAATTATTTATTGAGATCTGGTCAAAATTTTAATTGTTCCATTTTTTTATTTATGGGTCACTATGGGTATTTCAGAGGTGTAAAAGAATGCATTTACACTCAACTTCAACTTTACCTTTTAAACAAAGATCTACTTGAGCCATTATTCCATAGTAGCACAGAAATATTAAAAAAAGTTATCTTTCAGAGTGGAGACTGAGGCTGCGTTTACAACAAGCATGAAAAGCGACGTCATCATTAGCAAAATCAAGTACAAAATAATAAACACTTCCATAAGAACGGAAGTGTTTTTTGAAGAGATCTGAAATGTTGAAAAATCGAAAATATTGAAAAATAGAAAAATTGAATATATGTAGAGGAGAGGGTTCGGTTGTAAACCGGGCTCGGTAGTGAACCATTAATTATTTTTCTTTCCCTAAATGACATATCGCCAATCTTTCAACAGTCAAGATAGTCTTTTGTCATTACTCAATTTTTGTGGTTACACCGAAATGACATCATCGATTGCGAAAACTTTTTTTTATTTTTTTGAAAGTGTTGTCCCAGTGAGTGAATTTATTCCAAAAAGTGAGTGAATGCATATTTATTTAGTGTTTTGATTCTATTATACGATCCAATATTTGATTATGTCTAAATATGATTGGAATGCCGTTGTTTATGACATTTCCAAAATAGCGTCTTGGCTGGGTTCTGAACCAATCTAGTGGCTCGGTTATGAACCATCAGTTTTTCTTACTAAATTTGTACAATAACTATCAGATATCGTCAGATATATTAAAAAACCGTGTTTTTATGTCATTTTACTCGGTTTGTGTTTCATTTTTTAAATTTTTAGCCATGTTGTAAGCATTGAATATGTATCTACTTTAATTATTAAGATAAAAAAAAAATATGATTGAACACTTCCTTTATTACGATTTTTTTAGCCTAATTTGCGTCATTATAACTTGTTTGTTCTCCTGAGAACTTCTGAATGAATAAAATCTCAACTAATTATGAAATTATGGGTGTTTGCTAAGTATTTTCGGACTTTTATTGGGATTTGTCAGATGGTTCACAACCGAGCTCCTTTTTTGGAAGATCCAAAAATCACATCCTTAGAAAATTGGCCATAGAGAGTTGAATTTTTATTAAAACGCTAATCTGACTGCATTATTTGATATCTTAATTTTGTGAAAAGTTAAAGCCCAAAAACAACACCCAAAACCCGGTTCATAACCGAGCCCTCTCCCTTATAGCATAAAACAAAACACGCCAAGTGTACCAGATGAGCATTTTTTATCTCCGATTTCAGAGAGGGGCGCAAGCTTGTAAAAACTTGAAAAGGGGAAGCGATCAAAAACGGTTTAGAGCCGCTGATCTAGTAAATTTTCCAAGACAACAGGGCTCCATTTTATTTATCCCTAACAAAATGTCGGCCAATTCATATTTCTTTTGACATTAACACACTTTTGCAACTTGACTTATTCAACTTAAAAAACAACCATTTAGGAAAAAATGTCCAAGAAGTGTTAGGTAGGAAAATGTTACTAAATTCGATTTTGATTTATTCTTGAAAAATGTGTTATATGTTCTGAAATTCGAAAAATGTTTAAAAATATAAGTAGAACATTTTTTCACCATTTCCGAAAATTTCGTGTACTTTTCTGTCTTCTGGATTTCTCAAAATTCTTATAATTTTTCAAAATTCTTATAATTTTCGAAATTCTTATAATTTTTCGAAATTCTTACAATTTTCGAAATTCTTAAAAGATATCTTCTTTGTACTCCTTTCAAACTTCTCAACATTCAAAAAACTTTTCAATATTATTCGATTTTAAAAACATTTATTAAGTTCTTTCAAAAATGTTTAATATCCAAAACCTTTTTTTATCTCTCAAATCTTTCTAACTTTCTCCACATTTTTAAATTTACTAACAAATGCTCAAAATTCGATTTTTCTTTTTATAGCCTACAACGAGGGTATATTCACGTCGTCCTTCGGTTTGTAACGCAGAGAAGGAGTCATGGCAGGTATGGAAAAATATATATATTCTTGATCAGCGTCACCTCCTGAGTCGATATAGCCATGTCCGTCTGTTTGTCTGGTTGGCTGAGTGTCTGTCTGTGCGTGGAAATATTTTTCACGCGAAAACTAACCAATTCAATGAAATTAAGCACAGTTGTTTCATCGTAAAAGTTTGCTCGTGGGATTAAAAATGAGCAAAATCGATCAAAGGACACGCCTACCGCCCATACAAAAAATATATTCAAAATGTAACTTTATGAGTATTTTTCACGACAATGCAACCAAAATACACATAAATACTAGGGACGGTAAGTACATGCTCTGAGAAAAACTAGGCGAACTCGGACAAAAGGGCGTGTCAACACCCTTATAAGCAAAAGTTTCAAAATGTTGCACTGAAAGCTTTTTTCAAGATAATCCAACAAAGTTTTACTCAGAAGCTAAGGACAGTAACTGCAAGCTCTGATCATAAACAAGGCGAACTCAGACAAGAGGGCGTGGCACCTCTCATAAACGAAAAAATTTTATACTGCAAGCCAAATTTTACTCAGACACTAAGAACAGTTAATACAAGCTCTGAGCAATAACAAGACAAACTCGGACAAGAGGTCGCATTGTGTGAGATTTTGCCTATCTAGGACGTCAAAATTCAATTTTAGCCGTAGTTTTAAAGATATCGAGTTGAAATTTTGTACACGAACTTTAATTCTTTATGCGGAGGTTTGTTTCAGAGATGAAAAAAATCGGACAAAATCTACTTGCACCTCCCATACAAATGTGCCTTTTTTTGCAAAAAAAAATTTTTAAAAATTGGTTGCAATAAAGATATCAACTTGAAAATTTGTATTTACCATTTCAGTGGTAACTGAGTACTACTGTCAAAAAATGGGAGTGATTAGAAAAGATAACATAATTTTTTTTTTTTTTTTCATGATTTCAGTGCAATTGTTCATTATAACACTTTAGTCATTGTAAAAAAAGTAGCCTTTGGGCAAAAAATGGGCAAGATTTTATTTTTTAAGTTTATTCCTTATGTATGCCTTATCATAGCCTAACTACGCCCAACTTGTTAGTTATAGTCTATGAAAGATTCAAGATTTTTGAAATTTGTCTTACCTTTTAGCTGATTATAAAATAATTTGATTAAAATACTTTAGTGCAAATGTTAGGGTTGTGTATAGCAAAAATTTTTAGTGAAAATATTGACCTTTAATGCCAAAAAACAAACGCGCACAACTTCAATTTGATTGCTCAAAGTTTTGTTATCGATGCAAGCTTGAAAATTTGTTTTTGAATGCTGTTCAATAGTACGTGTTTGATAGCTGATATCATGCCAATAACATTTCTTTTATTCTCTTTTATGCTTATTTTCGTAACAATTGGGGTCTTTTCTAACAAATTTCTTAATATGATCGATTTTCAAGCACATTTATTTTTTTCTTTTTGACGTCCTAGATTGGCAAAATCTCACACTGTGGATCGTGGCCCCTCCCATATAAGTTAAATATCAAAAATGCTGTACTGTAAGCATTTTTTGAGATAATGCGACCAAATTATCTTAGATACTGAGAACAGTAAGTGCAAGATCTGAGCAAAAGCTATGAGAATTCGGAGAAATGGTTGCGGCATCTCCCGTACAAGCAAAATTTTCAAAATACTACAGTGTAGGGACTTTCTCAACATTCTAGAGTTTTTCAACGTTTATGTGTTTCTTAAAAATTTTTCTCAACATTTTCCTCATTAGTTTTAGTTTTTATAAGCAATTTTCATTTGTCAGCTTTTTTATAATTTTTGAACTTTTGCAGCATTACTGGGCTCATCAACATATTTTCAACATTTCTCGAATTTTTCAATATAGAATGATTCCATATAAAATCGAATAAGTCAATGACAAGTGCTAGCAACATATATTACTTAACAGCACTGTTTCTAGAGCATTTAACGTTGTTGTTTATTCACTTTTTTTGTTTTTTTTTTTTTTTTGGACCCCAAATACTTGTATGTGGGTTCAACCTCACAACTTTACCAATTTGTTTTCAATTTCATTTGATGATCTTCTACAGCCATGTTGTTTGTCTTATTTTGATTGTTCGGTCATAAAGCCTAAATTAGTTGGGATGAGAGCTTTAGAGTGATTTCTTTAGCCATGTTAGTCTCTTCTGCTACATATGTAATCATTTACCATTAAAATATATTTTAGACCTCCCAGTTGGCAACAGAAACATGATAACGGAATGTTTTGTTGTGACGCATTTAAGTTGTCAATAAGTGCTCCAATTTCATTGAATTCGACAGATATCATAAGAATGGGTTTTTCGATTTTCTTTCTCTATAACATCATATGTATTTTATATGTAAATTTTCGGGACTGTTTTGGTTATGTTACATATAGCGTTGTAAGACAGACAGTTGGTTTTTGTGTCAACTTTATACACAATTTTGTGACAATGTTTGCATTCGTAACTGAGGAAGTTTTAATTTAAAGCTGAGAAATTAAAATAACTATGAGTTAATTTTGTGTGTGGGGTCTATTGGGAAGAGGTAAATGTGTATAAAACGCATTTCAGATAAGAGAATATATTATGAAATAAAAAATGCAACGAGAAAATTCCATCAGAATTTTCAATTATTTACTTATAGAGGAATAGCATATTGTGATCAATAAAAATTGTAGAATTAATTCTAAGATTTTTATGAACTTTTCACTGTTTTTTTCGCTTTTCATAAAAAGTGTTTTAGCAACCTAAGCCATTACTTTGTGTCATAAAATTGCACGTTTACTATATGTGACAAAAAAAAATGTCTCTTCCTGAATGGAATCTCAAAGTGACACCTTTGCCAACACTCTGGCTCACTGAACAGCAACGATTCATTTAGAATCATAAAAATGTTTATACGCATTCCAGGCGCTCCATAAACATGTTTTCCGTACACACAAACGAGCGCACACTCTCAATCCGCTCTGCTCAAAGGTTGCAAACGCATCATATGAAATAACAATAAAATCAGGATGCTGCTCACCTGCCTGACACGATCCCGCATTTTGAACACTTAATGTGTGACATAAATTACCCAAAAATGCCTATAAAAAAACAAGTCCAATAACAACATATTTATAACAATGTCAATTTTAAGCATCGGTCTTTTATGCATTTCCGAATCGAGTCATTCTGTTCTTTACTTTGCTCACATATTTGACTGTTTTTATTGACGTGGCTGTCAATATGGAGTTGGTCAAGAGTGTCTGTATGATTGTTTCTCAATTAATTTAAATCTTGTATGTTTTTATGTATGGAAAATACATATATTTAGATATCAATCTGAGATAGTTTTGGGATTTTTGTCTTGTACTGGCGTTTTAATTTTTGTTTGATTGGAATCAATATTTAAGCTCGCAAAGTTCTGGTTCAAAGTTTTTCTTATGAAATAAAATTAAATTAAATTGTACAACTTTTTGTTATATCGAGGTCAGCCAAAAATACCTTCGATTCTAATGGACAACTTTCCTATAAATATTACAAACATGATATGATCAAAATCAATTGTCAGGATATCGATTAAAAATAATTCTATGCTGAACTGAATATAAAACTTTAAGAAAAAAAGTGTTAAAGTTTAAAACTCTACCACTTTTTGTTAAATTGATGTCAGCCAAAACCACCTTCGATTCTAATGAGGCAAATCGCGGGCACTCATCGCCTCATACACCGCGTCTTACGCGTGCTAGATGCAACAAACTGTCGGCCAATTTTGGGACAGCTAGGATTTGCAGAAATCGGAAGGAATCCCGGGAGCTAGCAAACACACGGATGAACACACTAGGTGGAAACGATTACCAAACGGTTACGCAAACAGCTCGCCAAACAACCAAATAATCGACCAACCAAACAATCAACCAACCAATCAAGTAAACGCACAACGGTTGCACAACAGATCAAACAATCAACCAACCAACCAAGTAAACGCACAACGGTTGCACAATAGACCAAACAATCAACAAACCAACCGTTTACAAGCAACGAAATATCGCGCCAGCAGATAAGTTTGAACGTACCCCAACGAAGGTTACTTTAGAAACTCACGCAAGGGGGCGGCGGCCGCCATTTAACAAAAGCAATGAAGGTGTATCCGGTCGGAGATACTTTCTTTCTCTTGGTGGTCGCCGCACAGGTAAGACGTGATCCGCGTTTATTTTAATCATCCCGCAACATTAAGACTTTTTGACAGCAAGGACGCTTCCAGACATGACTGGGACTTAAAATTAATAACAAATAGATAAATTTTATGGACAACTGACGGAGAGGCATGGTCGGTGATGCACTCCACGACGGACAGACGGGGACCAGTGACGGAGAGGCATGGCGTATAAAAAGTTATTCCGGGTCAAATTTTTCAAATTTTGTATAATTTCCAGTGGCATTAGAAATTGCAACAGACGTGATATTCACTATTTAAAACCTTTAAGGTCATCACCTCGTCTGAACATAGTATGTAAAGCACAACCCATTTTCGTCGGCGTCAAAAATACCAGCTTGATCAAAACCCTTTAATAATCCGGGAAGAACTAAGTTATTGAAATCATTTGCTCCTTTTGCATTTTCTGAGGATTTTTCACAATAGACTTTACGAAAGACGGCACCTTAACTGGTTTGCCTTTGCCATAGCCAATTCGGGGTAGGATCAAAATCTTTATTGAGCTGTATTGAAAACTGTTCAGATTTTTCCATCAGAAAATTTTTGTAACTTTTAATATTGTTGATCTTTTAAAAGGGGTATTTTATATATATTTTTCATATGGAAATAATTTTTTCCTATCAATTAACCGGGGAAACCAATTAAATGGGAATCAATTAACAGGGGATTTGGGTGCCTTTTTCAATGAGGACAGTTTCACTAGGCTTTTTTTAGTTCAATTATCCGGGGAAGTCAATTAAAAGGGGGTCAATTAAGCGGGGTCTACTGTAATTAAAGATTATTGAATTAGTAGTTATCAGGGTTTACAAGGGAAATAACACAGGCTCACAAAAAAAAAAAAAGTACTATGCGCGAAAGATCAGACCACCTGAACTTTATGTTTTCGGGGTCGCTGAATCCGAATATGGTGCCAGAATAACGAAGTTGGTTCGGGTTTTTGCAGAAATCAGAATCACCAATTAAGTTCATATTTTTCCATAATTCAGCAAAAATGCTGAAATTTTCTCTTACTTCGCACAAAAAATTTTTTGTTTGTTGAAAAGGAAAAAAGTACCTGTTGTTATGCATAAAACCATTCTGAATATGTTTTTAAATCTGCTTATTTATCCTTCGATAAACGTAGACTCCTAACGTATTGAAATATATCGAAAAAATCCATATATCGGAATAACTCCAAAATGTTGATATATTTTTGTATGATTTGTTTTTGAACTATGATAAGTTTTTTATATCGACATTGTTTTTTGTTTTCTTGAAACCGAACGCTCTTCTTAAAGAATTTCTTTTACGTTTTATACCCCTCGGAACAACCTCTCTTTTTAGGCACCAGCAAAAATCGGTCATCATGTTGACGTCCCAGCTTCATTGATATAGCTTTTTCATTTCTTTTAGATTTTGGTGAAAACGTTCACCTTGTTCTTCACTGAAATCGCCAAGATTAGGGGGAAAGTAATTCAAATGTGAATGGATAAAATGTAACTTGATATTCATTAAACACTCCAATTTTTCATAGCTTTTAACTAGTTTATCTACAATCACTTTTTAATTATGACTTTTATTGTTGCCCTAAAAGTTTTCTATAACTTCTTTGAAACTAAGCCAATCAAATTTTTCATCATCATTCATTGCATTAACGAATTTTTTATCCTTAACTAGAGTGCGTATTTGAGGCCCGTTAAAAATTCCTTCTTTCAATTTCCCATCCGATATATGAGGAAATTTACTCTGTAAAAATTGGAAACATGTTCCTTCCTTGTTCAGTCTTTTAACAAACTGCTTCATTAAACCAACTTTAATATGAAGAAGCGGAAGAAGAACTTTTGTAGGTTCTACTAATGGTTCCTGCAGTACGTTATGAGACCCGGGTTCCAGTTGTTTTCTCTTTTGCCATTCAATTTTTTTATAGTGATTGTCTCTATCTCTGCTATCCCATAGACACAGAAAATAAGCATACTTTTTATATCCTGATTGTTGGATATAATTTTGAGATCACCACAAATTTTCCAGTTACGGCGTCATTGGACCATATATTTTCGTCTACGATAACGATCGTCACGTTACTGTGAATAGCCATCGTTATCGCGCCATGATTACCGAATATTTTTGGCCCGAGTTGGAAGATATGGACTTGGTCGACATGTGGTTTCAACAGGACGGTGCCACAAGCCATACAGCACACGATACAATCGATTTATTGAAGAGTAAGTTTGTAAGTGTTATCTCATGAAATGGGACAATCGATCGACTATTTGCTTTGGGGGTCACGTCAAGTCATTGGTCTGTGTCAATAAGCCGACGACGTTGGTAGAGCTCAGAGCCAACATTGAACGTGAAATAGCGGCCGTTTCGGCCGAAATGTGTGGTCGAGTCATCGAAAATAGGATCCAACGAAACGACCGCTGCACACGTGCCCGCGGTGGCCATGTGAACGAAGTCGAGTTTCATTCATAAATGTTTTGATTGTACTTCAAGCCGATAATAAAGTTTTTGAAATATCTCAAATGATTTGCGTTTTATTCAAAAAAAAGTTGTCAAGTCCCTGCTGGAAAATCCTTTATTACTTAGTTATATAGAATCTCTAGATTTTAAGAAGTATTGCTAAGCAATACTCGTCAAAAGATACTCTCTTCTCGCTAGTTATTACTTGCACTTGATTTTAAGGAATCTGAATTAATAATTCAGTAAAATAGAAAGTTTTTCAATGGGCATTATGATGAATAAATATTCTGGAGAATTTTTTCTCAGACTGTCTTGCAGTTTCTATTGCAGCCTTAGAAATATGGAGAAGCTTCTCAAGCAGATAAATAAATCGTTAAAATCGCAATTAAGTCACTTTCTTTGAAGTTTTAAGTAACATACCGAAATCGCACAATGGGGATGTTTAAAGAGTTCGGTAGAGTCTTCCAAACAAAAAAAAAACAAACCTTTTAAGCTATAAAATAATTAATGTAAAACAATAAATATTATGAAGGCGTAGGTATCTCATTAAAATTAAGAGTAGATAGTGAAAATGATCTTTTGTCATCATAACAATATGTAGAGCATATAAAAATGTAGACCACCCATGTAAAATTTCTTCAGTACAAATAAAATTATTGAAATTTTGTTGGTGAGAAACACAAGCAACGAACGTATCATTGATTGTTTTGAGATAATATCACGACATATCTGGTGAGATTTTCATTAATTGCCTTTGAGTGTCATTACCATTCGCGGTAACATATTGTTATAATGATGATTGAACAATGAAAGATAAAATGAATAACTAATAAAAAATATAGATCAGATAAAAAAGAATATTTTTCAAGTTACAAGTAGTTTCGGAGCTGGAGCTTTTTCCTTCCAAATTAATGAACAATAATTAATTTGGAACTCGCCGACATACCAGTTAGTAGCTAGCTAACTGTTTTTTTTTTTTTTTTTTTTTTTCACTATAGTAATACTTGTTTACAGTACGAGTATGATACCAACGACGCAGTAGGTGGTCAAAATTCTGCTGCTGCTGTTGCAGCAATCAATTCCAAAAATCTATGCGTCAGCCCCAAATGATCTTCAGCGATAAAGAAATTGGAGTCAAAGTGAATTTTTCTTATCACCTGCAGAGTGTTGTTAACATTCCCCCCCGCCCCTACCTTTGAGACACTGATTAGAGCGGTAGTTGGTTGGTTGGCTGGATGGTGGTGGTATGTTGTGTTATGTGTATGTAAAGTGCAGCCGCAGGTGTAAATGGAAATTAATCTATGCGCGTAAGATCGACAAACGCGCAGACATAATGTGGCGCCGCACGCTGGTATACCGCCAATCGACGAGTCAACTACAACAACACATTTGTCAGAAGGGGCTACATTTACAGCTCGTTAGTAAATAGCTTTTTTATTAATTTTTTAAATTATAATAAAAATATTTCATAATTTCAAATATGTATGTACGGATATGTGGTCAGATGAAGAAGAAAAATTAAATCGATCGGAATTATAACTGGGACATAGATAAAGATCTTAAAAAACGTTAAAATTAAGAAAATCAGTTTAGATTCTTATCGACAAGTCACTTTGGTTAGGCGTAGGTACCTAATTAAAAGTATCAAACCAAAAAAAAAGAGACAAGAAGCCACTTTAAATAATAAATGATCGTCATAAATATAAACTTGAAACTTTATGGTATATTTTCACAAATCACATTAAAGGCTGCATTATTTTTATGTGTTTATTTAAGATTTTCCTGCAAAAACTGTTAAACCATGGATATTTTTGTATTTGGATTTCCGCATTAAGCCTTAGAGCAAAACACTCAAGTGCTACCTCAAAACAAAAACAAATTCGCACATGAGTAGGATCGGTTGCAATATCGACGTCTTGCGCATGCGTAAAGTTTATATGGCTTAAGTTCAGCACAGATTACACAAATTAACTTTAGTTTGCAGATGCATAAAGTGTAGATTTTGTATTACGTTAAAAATTGAAAGAAAACTTTTATATCTAAATATTTTTCACCACTTTTCACTACATCCCATTAGGTCTCGGAAGCTTTTTAGATATGTTGGTCGAAAAGTGGGTGTTAACAAATTAGTGCTATGCTCACTTTTAACTGATTTAAAGTTTTAGCACGTTTTACCTCCCAAGCCATACAAGCTATTTTGATGAAATTTGATAGGTATGTGTTTAAAATACATTAATACCACACCTGTTCCCTAGGTACAACAGAATTGTAGTGTTTATTTTTATTGTAATGTTTTAATAGAACTTGTAATAATAAGATGTAGTACCTGGAGACCGATCCCTGCTCGGTCAATAATCTGATCTCATTATTTTAGTCGATGTTTTTATTCATAGCTATTTTTAGTTATGAAACTTGTACCTTTTCACCTCTAATGGTCATGCTTACAAAATGATAAATAAACCGATGAGAATAATAATAAGAAAGGACTAGGAAAGAAATGAATAAATGGGATATGCCACGCACCCAAAATATTTCGCCTTTTGTATGGGGGCTGAAATATCTTATCTTCAAAGGATCAAAACTTGGAAAATAAGAATCCTATTGGAAAAATCCGGAAGAATATTTTGATAAGGAAGAGTGTGGCTATTCGATGCTATTAATAAAAAAGAATTTCACTGAACACAGCGTTTTCTTCAATTTCAAGCAAGGATATTGCAAAATCCTGCAGGCATAATGACAGTTCTGCTGATGAAGATGGATTCAGCGTCAAAAATACATAAAACTGCGTATAAGAATTAAAAAGTTCATTCCATTTTTTTTGTGCCTGACTTATTAACCAAAATTTTTATTTTCGTAAAAAGTGTTCGTGGCATTTCTTGAACAACGTCCACTTTTCGTTATGCTTTAGATACTCATGATCCAGACCGTCATACCGAATTTCATCAAAATATGTTGTACCGTTTGCGAGAAATAGCTTTTGATGTGTTTTACTTGTATGGGAGGTTCCATGCGCACCGGCGATTTTTTGCCCACTTTTAGGTCTTAGGTGCCTAATAGCAAGTAGAATCCCTACAGTTTAATTGAGAAAGATTACTTTAGCAGTTTTCTTTTTATAGCGTATTATATTTTTGTGGGCGGTGCCACGCCCTTCAACGAATTTTTCCAATACAACGACATATCACATATTAATCCTTGTTTGCAGTGGCAACATCTCCTAAACTTTCATTAAAATTGTTTGAGTCGTTTTCGAGTAATATTGACTCAAGATTTTCAATGGTTAAAAAGAATGCGTGGTACTTCTTCGATACCGCCGACTTTTCACTTATTACAAGGCATTGATAAACAGTACCTACATACCAAATTTCATTAAAATATCTTCTAACATTTGCGAGAAATAGTATTTAACGTATTTTGTTTGTATGGGAGGTTCCACGCGCAACAGCGATATTTCGCTCACTTTTTGATCAGAGATGCCCCATAGCAGCTAGGTTTTTCACAGTTAGTTTCAGAATGTTTGCTTTATTAGTTTTTTTTTATACCGTTTTATATTTTTGTGGGCGATGCCACGCCCTTCAACGAGTTTTTCCAATATAACGGCGTATCACATAATAATTCCATTAAAATTGTTGAAGTCGTTTTCGAGCAATATTGAATCAAAACTTTCAAGGGCTAAAAAGTAGGCGTGGCACTTCTTTGATTCCGCCCACTTTTTGTTTGTTACACGATATTATTAAGCCGTACCTGCTCACCAAATTTCATCCAAATACCTTGTATGGCTTGCGAGTTATGACTGAATCAAATTTAAAATCTAGGACTGCCACGCCCCTTGGAGAGCATTTACAAAGTTCACTAGGACACTCAACGTAATCAGATCAATTCCACGCCTTCGTCTTCCTTCACGTGTACTAATGTGGATATTCTGCCAGTTCGATCTATTGCACCAAATACTTTGACATTTATTTAGAGATCAATTTTTCGATCCCTTTTTGGGGACATATACTTTGAAGCATTTTTGGCAAATTCATTTTTCGACACTTTTTTGGCCACACATTATTTGACACTTCTTTAGCGACACATTTCTTGTCACTTTTTTGGTGATAGATTTTCGACACATTTTTCTACACTTTTTTGGCGACACATTTTTGGTGATACATTTATCGACACTTTTTTGAGGACGCATTTTTTTAAACTTTTTTTGTGAATTTTTTTTTTGGTAGTTTATGTAAAGAGTGTGTCGAAAAAACTTATACATGCTTAAAGTTAAATAAAACTTAAACCGTTCAAATTAAAAATTCTTGAAAATGTGTCATTTATTTATATATTATTATTAATAACATGTATTATAGAAATTCATTAAACATTAAAATATTGGAATATTATTCTGAATTTATAAATCTATCTTCCTTTTCCGGGAATCCTGTCATTAAAGATTCTGTAGGTGTTTCCGTTACCTTTTTGGAGGAACCGGTCCATTTACGCTTTAAGTCAGACATGTCCTGAGATAACTTTCTTGTGTTCTTCAATTCCCTTTCACTAGCGCCCAATATATCTCCAAATCGGGCCAGAAATATGTAGGCACTCTGTGCTGTTTTAGGAAAGGCAAAAGTGGTTTTTGAAGACACTCCTTAATATACATTTCTGTATTTATCGTTCCTGATGTCACAAATGCTTGACTTCTTTTGCCACAACTGCAAATGGCTTGCCACACACTTCTTATGAAATTTTGTTTTCTTTTTTGTCCGGTATTGTTCCTGAATATTACCTCGTCCATCAGCCACATAAAAATCTTGACCCGGAAGTTGTGAAAAGTCTGCCAGAACATAGTGTGACGATGAACCTTGAAATCTGTTGCTATTTCTTTGAAAGTCCACAATGAATTTTTTTTAAAAGTTTTAATTATTTTTTCACGTATTTTTATTTCGATGTCCATTTTGAAAGAAATAACAATTGAAAATGAATAATTTGAATAAATATATATTATAGCTAACGTGATTCAAAAAAAAAAAATTATTCGCTGGACACAGGATAAATTATGGCTGAAAAAGTGTGCATAAGTTTTTTTCGACACACTCTTTACCTATAAAAGGTGATTGACGGAGCACCTTTTCCACACTGGCCCATTTAGAATATGTAAAAATAAAAATTCTCCACAGAGCCACGCTCCATCCTATTGCACATAAGCTGTAGTTAAAAAAATTAATTTTTCCCTTAGGTCAATGCAGTATTCATTCAGAAATGTCTTGAAACATAAATCTTCCTTCTTTACGCTTTGTAAAGTAAACACTGCATTAATCTGTAAGATGTTCAAAACAAAAATCATTCAGTAGACAATTTGTCAACGAAAAAAAAAAAAAATACCGAAAATACGAGTACTACAAAAATCTCCAAAAAAAAAGGTACTCTAATCAAATAAGATAACTTTACAAGCGTTAACAATCAAATTCATAATATTGACGTACCCTTCAAGCCAATGGCTAAGTCATTCATAAAACAAGTACATGCGCTCGTACATTTTAATGTTAAAAATAGAAAATAAAAGATTATACGACAACGAAAAAAAAAAGAAATTAATAAGATAAGTAAGAAATCCAATCAATCAAACTGAATCGTACAAAATATGCCAAAGTACAGCAAGATAAAAACATCACTGGGCATAAGTTGGAGAAAGAGACACAACCACAAAGCCTATGACAAAAAAAAAAAAGAAACAGAATCGGATATGCCCATCCCAAATTTATTAATAAGAAAAAGAGTTTTTTTTTATTTATTTGTAATTGCTAAGGTACGAGCAAAAACCCAAAACCCAACGACACTGCAACCTTTAAGTCCAAACAAACCCATAAAGTCGCAAACAAATCACCATCGATGACTTGAAAATGTTACCGAACGGAACTGTTTTTTTTTTTTGCCGGTTTACGAGAAAAACAACAACATGAAGCAAATGTCTTTTTTTTTTTTCTTCATCTCTGCTCCTCTCAAAGTTATACTTAAAATAAGAGAATATGTGTCTTTTATACTCAAAAGGAATTGTTTGTTAAGTTTTTCTGTGTGAGAATTTCACATAATTGAGTAGAGGATAAAAGAGTATATCTGGGTTTAATTGAACTTATCACTTTTCGTTAAATTTATTAAGCTGATAGGTGAAAAATACAAACCCTCCGAATCGCCCTGAGCTTCAGCCGATTGGAAAATTCTAGCTTATAATGAAGAGAAAATTGCTAAAAACGAAGAAAGTTGTCAAAAATAAAAAGAAACTAAAAGAAAAATGGATCAAGTTATCATCCCAGGTCACCCAAAGTGATGTGCAGAGCCGAATGGCAGGTGTTAATTCAAAGTTACGATATTTTGCATACATCTCAGCCAAATGAGCAAACCTTTACATTTTCTTAAAGAATACCCTTGAGCTTCCAAAAATGTAGGTATAACTTTTTTTTTGTTGTCGACAAAAAATGGGTATAAAATTTTTTATCAACTACTTTTTTTCAAGTACTCGTACATACTTACCTTACTTGTTATTAGGCACCTATGAAGTGAAAGTGAGCGAAATATCGCCAGTGTGCTTGGAACCTCCCATTCAATTTAAACACGTTAAATGTTATTCCTCGCAAATGCTACAAAATATTTTGATGAAATTTGGTGGACAGGTATTGCTGACAAACGCCTTTTGAATACATAAATGAAAAGTGGAAGGCACCGAAGAAGTGCTACGCTCACTTTTCAACCATTTTACCCATTAAACGAAAATTTAGGAGGTGTTACCCCTGAAACCAAGGATTACTATGTTATATGTCGTTGTATTGGGAAAACTCGTTGAAGGGCGTGGCAATATTACAGTAACACCATGCCCGCTTTTTAACAACTGAAAAAGTTAAGACTTCTGAACCGATTTTGATGAATGCAGTGTCATTCTGTTTGTATTTATAAAGGGACTAGCGTTTCCCGTGTGCGTTGCTACACCCTTGGGTAAAAAAAAATTGTCTCCACTAAAATATGGTAAAAAGTCATAAAACGCGGAGAAAACACGAAAAAAATAAAATAAAATTAATTAATTTTTGCTTCCGATATCCTAGAGAGGCCCTTAGTTAAAAAAAAATCGAAAAAACTAATGGTGCAGAAATACACTCCGTGCTCGAAAAGCTCAGTCCAGCCGTTTGGCAGTCTATAAGGAACAAATTGGAAAAATGGAAAAATTATTCGTTTGCTAATACCCCTGGAACGAGTATTTAAATGAAATTTCGTATCACAATTGCTGTTTCGGTAGGTTTCCTTTGTCAATTTATACTTTTGAAAAAGAATTGATTGGTTTCATTCGATTCAACTAACGGTTTTCATACCCTACAGTAGATTTGCTAGCTCGAGGGATTGAAAGTGAGTGAAATCGGTCAACGGCCACGCCCACCGTCCGTATAAAAAATATATTCAAAATGTAATTTTAGGAGCATTTTTCACGAGAATGCAACCAAAATACACATAAATACTACGAATTGTAAGCGCAAGCTCTGAGCAAAAACTGGGCAAATTCCAAAAAGAGGGCGTGGCACCTCCCATATAACCAAAAGCTTCAAAACGCTATACTGAAAGCGTTTTTCATGATAATCGAACTAAATTTTACTCAGACACTAAAAACTACAAATGCAAGCTTTAAAAAAAAACTGGGTAAAATCGGACAAGAGGGCGTGGCACCTCCTTTATAAGCAAACGTTTCAAAATGCTATAATGAAAGAGTTTTTTGAGATAATCCAACTAAATTTCACTCAAATACTAAAAACTATATATGCAAGCTCTGAGCAAAAACTGGATGAATTTGGACAAGAGAGCGTGGCACCTTCCATATAAGCAAAGTTTTCGAAATACTGCAGTGTAGGGTGTTTAATGTTTGGCCAGGCCAAAGGTTACACCCTTATTAGTTTACATTGTATGTAACTTTTCAAATCTATTCAATGATTTTTGGAGTTTGAAATATGTTTTTTTTTTCCGATGCCATTCCCATATAAGAAATTTTTCAGAGACGAATTGCAGCATATAAAAACGCTGTTAGTAAAAAACCCCAACTTAAACTGAGAGGATTATATTGTATAACAAGCAGGGATCGGTCCCCAAGTACTGAGGTCTATTCTTTATCCAAATTTCTACTTTCTTCTAACATTTTATGAGAAGTGTGAGCAACTCCGTTGTAACGTCAATAACTGCGTTGCAACAACAATAACCACTATGGCATCTTGGCTGATCATACGCTCAGGTGGTGATTCTTTTTGTTGTTGTTGTTGTTGATGTGGTTTAGCTTTACGTATTGTGCGTCTGAAGTGTGTTTATTGTGAATTTTGAATGAATGGTTAGCACGCGCCTTCAAACCACCAGCTGAGATTGACTTGGTCGAAGTTTCTTTCTTGTTCCTCTTTTTTTTTCTGAAGAAGTTTTGTAATTTTTGCCGTTGTTGTAGCAACAGAGTATTTTTTTTTTTTGAATCAGCAATGTTTTGTTGCCAACAACATATAAAGGAGCAGCGCAATTGAAAACTCCAGTCCGATACGAGATGTTGATGATGAGAATGACTTGGCAAAAACGTAAAATGTAAAAAACAAAAAGATAAAAAATATATAGAGAAGGGACAGTGGTGGCATGGTGGATTTCCCCACAAGACTTTGTTTAAATGAAATAATTGAATATGAGCTTAAACCTTTTCCTTACACGTCACTGTTTTAAAGCTTAGTTCCATATGTATTTTGAAGAATTTTAACCCATTTAGGTAAAGTTCTGATTCTGACACTGATTCTGAAATATTTTCCACTTGTTCTAACGTTTTAACTGTTTCAGACCGCAAAAAATGCAGAAAAGTGCTAATAAGGAAATGTTTTTTCCGTTATAATTAAATGTTAGGCATTCATTGTGCATGTAAATAAATTTTTAACTTAAATATCTCGAAAACCACATAATGATCACTACAACCAGCTTCAAGTGTTTTCTACCAAGCACCGTTAATGTCTAAATTCCCAACTAAAACAGTTCAACCATTAAGGTAAGTGTACCGAATTACGGCATGTTAAGGTACTCACCACTTTTAGAATGGCTCCTAACCATACAACTCAATTCTAAGACCGGAAATATGATTTCTCATAACAATTGATTTATCCATAGTCTGATATTGTAAATAATAAATTTTTATGTTTTAATAAACATTGCATTTGTCCCTAATTCCGGACTAAAATTTTGCGTTGAACCAGATTCCATATTTGCGTGCACCTTATTCCGTGCTAACTTAAAATATGATATATATTCAATATGCAACAATCAAAAACTTTATACATGTTAACATTTATTTAACTTTAATTATGTTCAATTATACTTTTTCTTCTTCAAGAAACATACATATATGGGCATATCGGAAAATAATCTTCCCTTATATAACCCAGGTTTTAAGAAAATTTTTGTTTTCATGTTCAACAACTAAGTGCGGTAGAATATATTTCTAGACGTGTATAATGAAGTTCTCAATAGATGCACAAAAAATTTTCGACCTGAGGAGGCGCCTGAAAATTTTTGGAAAATCGAGATTTCCGATAATATACCTGAGAAGAAGTAGATATGTTACGGTGTACCTTTCCAAATATTCTGAAATAAAACTCAAAAAAATCGTACGTGTGTCATTGCGACAGAATGGGTTAAAAAGCTTAAATCGCTCATTAAGGCTACATAACAGGTCCTGAAATTCTGAAAAAATTCAAGCAAACTCCCTGATGAAAAATAAATCCACTTTGCTTATGATATTTTTTAATTTAAGCTCCCAATGCCGAATAAAAAACGAAAAACGCTAAGTATCGCACATCGTCATATCGTTTTTTACCCAAAACTTAGCGTTTTTAATTTTTTACTCGGCAAGGGGAACGGAATTACGTACACTCACAAAAATTTATGCACCTAATTACGTCATAAAGAAAATCTACGGTTTTTGGTAAAATGTTATTTCCCAGTGTGCCAAACGGACACGTTTCGGATCCGTAACGGGTTCATATTTTCGTACTTTGTATCCGTTACGGAATCCGTTACGTATCCGTTACTGATCCGTTTGCGGGAAGGATTCCTAAAAAAAAAACGAATCGTTTTTTCTACTTATATGGATCCGTTTCGAACCTGCAACGTACATCAAAAACGAATTCAAAACGGATTCGCTTTTAATAATGCTAATGCTGCTTATAAAAAATAAAAGAAAAATGGTGAAGCGCTTGTTTTTAATTAAAAAAACAAAAAAAACAAAAATTACTAGCCCGGCCGGGAGTCGAACCCAGGCTCCCGGGGTATTACTTTTTCATACACGAGACGTTAGACAACTAGACTATTGACCGATATGATGTTGTCTTATCTGATGTAGACTTATCTGATGTTGAGATTTAAAGTTTGTATTGATTAAACATATTTCTGTTGTTTTTTTATAAGAATTCTGTGTTCTTTCTCTTCCCTTCTTTTGATAAAAAAATATTATATACTCAAATTTGGAATCAAAAACATTTCATCAAACAGAGTTTGAAAAGTTTACTAAAAATCATACGCAATAAAATAAAAAGATAAAAAATAACAAGTCAAAAATATTTTTTTTTAAAACAAATCCGTTTTGAGTTCGTATTTGCAGTATTTACGGATTTACCCAGGTTCGAATCCTACCACAGGTGGATTTTTACCCTTTATTTTTCTTCCTTTTTTTGTTTTTATTTTTTTTTAATTGATAATAAGCGCATCAAAACGGTTTTTTTCTGTAAATATACAACATTTACATATTTAAAAGCAAACCCGTTTTGAATTTGTTTTGACATATGTTTCGGATTCAAAACGGGCCCGCACTTCGGAATTACCTGGGTTTGAATTCTACTATAGGTGTATCGATAACTTTTTCCTTTTTATTTTTTTTTTTTCTAATCGCTAATAAGCACTTCAAAATATTTTTTTTTATTTAAACACAGCGTTTTGAATTCGTTTTTGATGTACGTTACGGGTTCGAAATGGATCCGTTACCGCGGATTACGTTTTTCATACCTTTATGAACTCGTAACGGGTTCGAAACGGATCCTCATCCGTTTTTGTGCACATTGGGTTGTTTTGCCTTAAACTTATTAGATATCGTTTCTTTAGGTCAATTTGAATTGATAATTTCGCAAATTAATGTTATTTACTTCCTAAGCTTCGATTATATGTAACCCTTATGCCAGGCATTGAAATAAGCTGTAGTAATACCCTATTTCTGTAGTAATGACTTCAAATTTGCAGTAATAACTTCAGAATATTGAAAAAAATTGTAATAATAATTTTCACCCATATTCATATTACTTTGTTTTGCGTTAATCGCTGAAACTAAATACTCATTTTATTTCGCTTATAACCGTTGTTTTAGTTGTCTAACCTCACCAATTTGGACTAAAATGTAGCAACCACAATAAGTACTCGGCAACTCTACTTTAAATATATTTTTATAAATGCATTCGAAAAAAATTTCGCTTAAAATTTTCAATTTTAAGTTGAACCATTGCCATGATATAAAAATAAATAAAAATTCTGCAGTAATATTTTTTTCTTACTTCAACCCCTGCCTTATGCGAAAATAATACATACATAAGAATTTTTGTATAATTGTTCATTTTATTCGCAATTATTTAGGGTTTTTAAAGAGAAAATGTTAGGCCGTAATTACGTCACTACATTCACAAAAATTTACTTATTTCATGACAAATGAACATTTAGTTAATTTAACACCGATTAATAATTAAATTTCGAAAACAAAATGTCTATTATTTTTCGTAATTGCGTGATAGGCCCGGAATTACGTACACTCACACAAATTTTTGAACCTAATTACGTCATAAAGAAAACCGTTGTTTTTAAATAAAATATTATTCATTTTGTCTTAAACTTATTAAAATCCGTTTTTTAAGGCAACACAAATTAACAACTTAACAATCTTTAATTAAAAATACTTACATACGGAATCCTTTTACTTTCACACAACACGCGCGTTCAAAATTACGGTTCGACGTCAACTGATAGTTTGAAGCATTACTATAAAGCAATAAATAAAAATTAAATTTATACGTTTTGACATCAATTATAAGTATGCACGGTGGTTTTTAAAAAATTTTAACTTTTTGAAATACCACCCGCGATTTTTTTCAGGGATAATGTTGGGGGACCCTTCTAGTATCTAAATCCGCAATCCGCGAAATCGGACGTCCAGCCGTTTTTTTTTTTTCGACTTTTTAGTTTTTTTAACGATTTTTGAGTATATCTCGGTGTGTATATACATGTTATGTACACATATATATGTATATACGTACATATATATAATTGTATATGTATATATGTGTAATATATATATATGGATATATATATACATACATGCATACATACATATAAAAGGTATCATTTCCGCACCATTTATTTTTTAAAAAATCGGTTTTTTCGTATTTAAGAAAAACACAAACAAAAACCGGAAACGAAAGTAATTACTTCAAATGTGATTTTTGATGCTTAATCCGATTCCGGTATTAGAATTGCTCTATTACGTCTAGACTTTGAGATATCCTTACATATATGTTTATAGGACACCATTTTTTTTCCTATTTTTGAAGTTATATAACAAGATAAGGTAATATTATGCCGTAAAATCTAGTATGACAGTTAATAGTCCTAGTTTTTTCCTTAAAAACTCAATCAAACCGATAACGATATCTTTTTTTTTGTCGGAGATATCTTTGCCTAAAAAGTTAAAAAAGTGCAAAAACACGATTTTTGGCTATATTGGATGTTATATGCAGGACACACAAAATTTTTTTGGGAATTTCTATTACCAGAAACATTTGGTACTTTCTTTTGGCTTTAAATTGAGCTATCAAATGTTCATCTGCAATATTTTTTTGCGAAGTTATGTTAACTTTAAAATCACACCATGAAACTTAAAGCGAAAAATCTCGGTTTTCGACTATATTTGAGGTTGTATACAGTACGGACGAAATTCGTCTGCTCTTTTTTACTAACCGAAGCATTTAAAACCATTCTTTATCTTCAAAATGAGCTACTAAGTGGTCTCTTGTAATTGTTTTGTAAAAAGTTATGACTATTTTAAGACGACATGTTGCAGCAATATAAGGAATACTCGTACACTATGAGTTTGCACTCCATAATGTAATTTTTAAATGGTCATAACTTTGTAGAAAACAATCAAAAGAGACCTTTTGATAGCTTATTTTGAAGATAAAGAATGGTTTTAAATGCTTCTATTAGTAAAAAAGAGCAGACGAATTTCGTCCGTACTGTATACAACCTCAAATATAGCCGAAAACCGAGATTTTTCGCTTTAAGTTTCATGGTGTGATTTTAAAGTTAACATAACTTCGCAGAAAAATATTGCAGATGAACATTTGATAGCTCAATTTAAAGCCAAAAAAAAAGTACCAAATGTTTCTGGTAATAGAAATTCCCAAAAAAATTTTGTGTGTCCTGCATATAACATCCAATATAGCCAAAAATCGTGTTTTTGCACTTTTTTAACTTTTTAGGCAAAGATATCTCCGACAAAAAAAAAAGATATCGTTATCGGTTTGATTGAGTTTTTAAGGAAAAAACTAGGGCTATTAACTGTCATACCAGATTTTACGGCATAATATTACCTTATCTTGTTATATAACTTCAAAAATAGGAAAAAAAATGGTGTCCTTTAAACATATATGTAAGGATATCTCAAAGTCCAGACGTAATAGAGCAATTCTAATACCGGAATCGGATTAAGCATCAAAAATGACATTTGAAGTAATTACTTTCGTTTCCGGTTTTTGTTTGTGTTTTTCTTAAATACGAAAAAACCGATTTTTTAAAAAATAAATGGTGCGGAAATGATACCTTTTATATGTATGTATGCATGTATGTATATATATATCCATATATATATATTACACATATATACATATACAATTATATATATGTACGTATATACATATATATGTGTACATAACATGTATATACACACCGAGATATACTCAAAAATCGTTAAAAAAACTAAAAGGTCGAAAAAAAAAAACGGCTGGACGTCCGATTTCGCGGATTGCGGATTTAGATACTAGAAGGGTCCCCCAACATTATCCCTGAAAAAAATCGCGGGTGGTATTTCAAAAAGTTAAAATTTTTTAAAAACCACCGTGTATGGGATATATATTGATTTAAAAATATTCGAAACCGTGCTCAGTTTTCTTATTTTTCAATAAAACTCTAAAACTGACGGAATTAGGTACTAGCCCGTAATTCGGTGCATTTACCATATAACAAAACTAGAAAAAAAACTTGATAATTAATTGGTATTTTATAAACTTTCAATAAGTTGAAACGTAATGGGTTAATATCTACAATAAAACATAACAGTCTTACAAATCTACATATTCATAAATATGTTCATACATACAGTGGTGGATTAAGCCCCACAGTACGCATGCACAGTCAAAAACAAGCGAATATAAAACGGCTTAAAATGTAAAATTTACATAAGCCTGCCTGCCAGCCAGCCTGCCTGCTTGCCTTGTGTTTTCTGAATAGCAACCACAACTGACTCTGACTCCAATAACAAATCCCTTGAGAGATGATAAAGATGATCGTTCATTTTTATTATAATGCAACTGTAGATCAGTAGTTTAAAAAATAGAAGTCAATTGCTTCAGAATGACAGTCTAAAAATAATGTATGCCACAATATACTACGAGTATTTCTTGGTACTTTGAAGTTTGAAAAAAAAAAATAGAAGTTGTCATTAGAAAATTGTGATACGTATCATACGAGGGAATACGTTATGATACTCGTAATCATGTTAAATTGTTAGATATATCATTTCTAGGCCCACGACTCAAGAGCAGACTTAATAGCAGTGTTCGTTTAAAACCATGGCCGCATTAAACAGATAATGTGAATCTTAAATACATATACGACCGGAAGTGAAATATGAATTGGTCCTGGTTTCCGTTTTAAATTGTAAAGTGTGGCCATATTTTGTAGTTATTTTTGCAGTTTCTTCTTTTTTCGGGTATTTCAAGTCAAATTTTAAACTTTAACACCAAAAAAAAGTAAAAGTTATATTATTTTGAATATTTATAAAAGGGCGATTCAAAATTTAAAAATTTGTTCAAAGTTTTCGCGACCGCCAAAATACCAATTTTTAAAACTTGCACCGCATGTTTGAAGCATTGAACTTTTCTATATTTTTTTTCTAATTTTTGGAGGTTTTTTTATATTTTCTTATCTTTATGTTTTTTAAAAATAAAAAAACCGTTTTACTAAATCACTGAGTAATTATAAAACCATATTTTTTAAGCACTGAAGACTCTCTGTATTTCTTCTATGACCCGTTTTTCAAGAGCGGGCCGCACGTTGTGCATGCAAGTTTTCCAAAAATAGTTGTTCAGCGATTGTAACAAGTTATATTTAAAGGTTTTCTCCACTTGAATGAGGTGCCATGCGTATCTCGCATTCGAAAATAGTGAAAAAGTTTGAGAAGACCGCTACAACATTGAAAATACCAAAACGGTGTGACCAAGACCACAAAGAATGATAGAAAACATGGAGTTGTTAACCAATCTGTTCATAGCGATCTGAACCTTTCAATTCGGAAGCGCAGAAGTGTTTTTAGTGTGGCTCGAAAGCAGAGTTGGGCAAATTGCATTACTTTTTCAATGCATTATAGGAGCATTATTGCATTATTGCTCATGCAAAAAATCATTGCATTGATTTTTGGAATTTAATGCTATCGAAAAAATCTATTGCATTGATTTTTGTAACTAATTGCTATTGGAAAATCTATTGCATTGATTTCTTAAATTTATCAATTTGCATTAGATTTACAATACATTGGTAGGTTTTAGGAAAAAGGAATTTTCTTTTCAACCAGGAACTTTTGAACCATACCCTTTTTTCCCCACCAACCAACTCAATACCACCCTCAACACCATTTTTATTTTCCTTCTTGTTCCTCTTTTGCTTTAAAACCTAATTTAAATTATGTTGATATCTTTATTTTTTCTCGGAGATATCCTAACCTAAAATGTTGAAAAAGGGCAAAAAACATGTTTTTTCATTATTTCAGTCTACGATATTTCGGAGATACATAAAGCTATTGACATAATTTAAATGAAGTTTTAAAGAATAAAGATTAGAGCTTTGAGTAATTGTATCGGATTCTACGTATAAATGTTCCGTGTTCAAGCTATATAGCGTCAAAATATAGCAAAAACGGTCTTTTTTCCTTGTTTAAGCTAAGATATCTCAAAAACCGTATGAGATTAAGGCTGGATTCGGATTCAGCATTGCAAAATACATTAAATATAACTGTTTTTATAATTGTTTGTTCTGTTTTTTTTTCTTAATTTTTATACCCTACACCCAGGGTATATTCACTTTGTCCTTCCGTTTGTAACGCAGAGAAGGAGGCGTGGCAGATATAGAAAAGTATATATATTCTTGATCAGCGTCACCTCCTGAGTCGATATAGCCATGTCCGTCTGTCTGGCTGGCTGGCTGGCTGGCTGGCTGGCTGGGTGGCTGGCTGGCTGGGTGCTGTGTGTGGAAATACACTTTTTGGGAAAACTAAGCAAGATAATTCAATGAAATTTTGTGCACAGTCTTCGTTGTCAAAGTTAGCTCGGGGGATTGAAAATGAGCGAAATCGGTCAACGGACACGCCTACCGCCCATACAAAAAATATATTCAAAATGCAACTTTTTGAGTTTTTTTTACGACAATGCAACCAAAATACATAGAAATACTACGAATTGTAAGCGCAAGCTCTGAACAAAAACCAGGAGAATTCAGACAAGAGGGCGTGGCACCTCCCATATAAGCGAAAACTTCAAAACGCTATACTGAAAGCGTTTTTTGAGATAATCAAACTTAATTTTACTCAAATGCTAAAAACTATAAGTTTAAACTCTGAAAAAAAAAACTGGGTGAATTTGGACAAGAAGGCGTGGCACCTCCCATATAAGCAAACAGTTTAAAACGCTATACTGAAAACATTTTTTGAGATGATCCAACCAAACTTCACTCAAATGCTAAGAGCTATAAGTTTAAACTCTGAAAAAAAAAACTGGGTGAATTTGGACAAGAGGGCGTGGCACCTCCCATAGAAGCAAAAGGTTCAAAACGCTATACTGAAAACATTTTTTGAGATAATCCAACCAAATTTCACTCAAATGCTAAGAACTATAAGTTTAAACTCTGAGAAAAAACTGGGTGAATTTGGACAAGAGGGCGTGGCACCTCCCATATAAGCAAAACTTTCAAAATACTGCTGTGTAGGGTATTTAATGTTTGGCCAGGCCAAAGGTTACACCCTTACTAGTTTTAATTTTATATGGTTTTCATGCAAGTGCATACCATGAACACAAAAATGTGCATAACTTCCGAAGACGATCAGCTAGGATTTTAATTTTAACAGTTTTATAATCTAGAAACAATACAGAAACTTTCTGCATTAGCCGATTTTGGATCCATTTTAGCTCCACATACCCCATTTTCAAGCTCACCGTGAGATATAGAAAAGTATACATATATATTAGACCTATCATCAGTTATATATGAAAAATTAAAAATGAAAAAAACCTTGCTCCCAGGGGCTAAAATGTTTCCTTTTGGTGTAAATATCAAACATAAAAATTTTTGTCTCGATCGGAAAATATTTGACCGTGCCGCAAGGTCATTGAAGGCTGGAAAAACTCTCTTTATATGGAAAAATGGGGCTTTAATCGCAAGAATCAGTCCTAACTTTGAAACTATTTGACATAAGTGAATGAGCTTACGTAAGTATATGGACAATTTATGAGTAAGTTGCATCCAATAAAAAAAATGGGCGATGCCATGCCCCCTCGACCCAAAATTCTTGTATCTCTGGAAATATTGCACTCAGGGGAATGAGATTCAGTTCATATGTAATTGGCACTGGGAAAAAAAATTTTAGTACAATAAAAAATAGGCGGCGTCATGCCTTCTAAAAATATTAAATTTGTCATATCTTTGAAACTATTTGACACATATGAATAAGACTTGATTTCAGGTAAAGTGAAGCGAACAGGATATGTCACTGTAAAAATGTTAAACCAAAAAAAAAACTAAGTACCTTATTAGTTGATATGGGAGCAGTATTTTTTTCGGTTCTTATTTTGGTCTCCCAGGTATAAACACTAAGCAAAAGCGTGGCATCGCCCATTTTTTTATTGGATGCAATTTACTCAAGCATTGTTCATATATAAACCAAATCTCATTCACTTATGTCAAATAGTTTCAAAGATAGGACTGATTCTTGCGATTAAAGCCCCATTTTTCCGACCTTCAATGGCCTTGCGGCACGGTCAAATATTTTCCGATCGGGACCAAAATTTGTATGCTTGATACTTGTACCAATAGTCAACTTCTTAGTCCCTGGGAGCAAGGTTTTTTTCATTTTTAATTTTAACGATATGTCTAATATATATTCTTGATCAGTGTCACCTCCTGAGTCTATATAGCCATGTCTGTCTTTCCGTCTGTCTGTGCGTGAAAATAAATTTGACGGCAAAACTCAGCAATATAATTCAATGAAATTGGGCGCACTGCCTTCTTGATCAAAGAAAGCTGGTGGGTTTGAAAATGAGCAAAATCACCCATACAAAAAATATATTCAAAACGCAATACTAAGAGCTTTATTTGCGATAAAGCAAGCAAAAATACAAATAATTACTACACGGAGAAAACAACATTGCCAAAAGTGGCAGAAACGTGGCGAACCAAATTTTGAACATGGCTCGATTGTGTCAGTTTTAACAACGCGAGTTGCTAAGTGGGTTTCATCTACGTTTGTGAGTGATTTAACAAAGCGCGTTGCTAAATAAAAAACAAAAAAAAAAAAATAATTTTTTTTATTATTTTTTTAATTCTAATTTTTTCCTGTCAACAACAATGAAACTGATATTAGCCGTGTTCGTTGAAAAAAAAACTTTATAAATATTTGTAAATATTCATAATAGATGCGGACGTTAGCAACTCAGCCACGGCCAAATGAGCTTATTTGGATTTAACTACGTTTCGTTGTTGATTTGAGTTTAAAACGCTTTGTGAGTGTTTTGACTACGTTCCGTTGCTATTTTGATCTAACAACGCTTGGCAACCAGCGTTGCTGAATAAGTTTCAACTACGCTCGTGAGTAATTAAGCAACGCACTACACAAATATGAGCTTGGAGTTAAATCGAAATCAGCAACGAAACGTAGTTAAAACACCCACGAACGTGTTTTTTTCCTCGCTACACAGGGCTGAAAGTACAAGCTCTGAGAAAAAACTAGGCGAAAAAAAGGGCGTGGCACCTCCCTATATAAGTAAAAGTTTCAAAATGCTATACTGAAAGTGTTTTTTGAGATAATCCAACATTTTACTAAACGAGTTTTAATTTCCAACAACAGCTTTAAAAAATTAGTGCTTTATATTCCAGCCATTATTTAGGAGCCCATAACCTGACATTTAGTACTCTTATTAAAATATTGTGTTTAAGTTCTTGCAGTACCTACAATTAGCCCAAATATGAACGAATCTCCGTATTTCTAACTTTATAAGCAATGCCAAAAGAACGTGTGATATATAAAGTGAGAAGGCTCAATTCGAATGACACAAAGGTGTGCATGGCGATTTTTGCACCTAAAATTTAGCTAAACGAGTACTTAGCTTACATAAATTTATAACTGTCACTTATTTTTTTTGGATGCCTCCACTCTAATCTTTTCGAACCCAACCTATTCAAAAAAATGGTTTACAACAAACAACATTTGCAACACAACTGTGCAACTAAAAGAAACACAAATTGAATTAAAATGCTTGTAAAAATGACATTTTGTCTGACATGAAATGAACAAAACCTAATCATTTGTTATACCTTAATGCACAGCCTGCCAAAAGCCAAAAGTAAAGTCAAAGTCAAACGAACCATCCCATCGCAACCAGACAGCCGGAGTTCAGCCTTCTTTAGTAGATATCGTGTTAGTCAGCCAGCCTTTACTTTCTTTGTTTTTTTTTTTTTTTTTTCTCAATTTTTCATTTATTAAGAGACGCAACAATTGACCGACCGCGCAAGCGTGCAACAACCAAGAAAGGTGCAGGTAATGTCACCAAAGAGTCAACCAAGTCATCACAACAGCAACAAATATTATTATCATCTCCTAAAGAATACTTGGCTTAGTGATTTTATGCCTTTTGAATGGATGGCGTTGATGTCTGCAAGTGTCAAGAGACTAAGAGGATCTTAAGAGAGAGAATGAATGGAACGGAACAGAAACTTTGTACAGTTTTCCAGTTTATGCTGTTGTCGTAACTGTCAAGTAAATGACACAAATAAACTATTACATGCAATTGAAAAAACTTTGTACAGTTTATTTGGACGATCCCTGAAAATCAGCAAATATTCTGTTTTGAAAGATAAGCAAGAAAGTCAACTAATGGATTTAGCATGGATTTCTTTTTTAGTTTGAAGTTGAGAAGTGAAAGAAGAGCACGAGATCATTAAATATCGTTTGAGGAATTTAACAGACGACTTAATTTTTTAACTACATATTAATATATTAAAAAATTGACGACTTCTAAATACATATATCGTACGGAATTCATGATAAGGCTGAATATATTTCATTGCAGCTTAACACATTAACCCATTTTCGGCAACGAAAATTGAAACTGCTTTTTTTTATATTAAACTATGTTATCTAGGGTAATTTTTGGTCAAATTTAAAAAAAAAGTAATTGTAAATCATTTTTATCAATTTAAAAAAAAACTTTTATACCAAAAATAAAACTGCAAGTCCCGAAGTAAATAACAATTTCTTTAAAAAATAATGCTTACTATTCTCGTTAATAGATGTAAAAAACATTTTTTTTTTAAATATATTCCTAACCCTACTTAATTTTGGGGGAAGTAAAATCAATTACACAAAGGAACTATATGGTAGCCCATTTCCAAAAGAATTTTTTCTTTAAATATTACGTTGATTGCAGTTCACCTGTTTCGTGTTTTGTATCAGAATTTCAACATAAGTTTGAACACAATTCTTGTACTGGAACGTTTGGTTTGCTTTGGCCTGAAGCTACATTTTTTCGCAGAATTGTAGAGATGTGGACAGTGCGACCAGCCGGTTTTATTCGATTTTCGATAGGCGAAATTTTTTGTGCTTTGAATTTAGTTTTAAAAATCCATTCCCATAAAATATAGATATGGAAGAACCACATTTGAAGAGTTCCGGAATGTACAGATAAGGCAATCAAGTACCGGAGCTCGCCGGCTCTCTGGCTAGCTCTGTTAGTCATAAAATTATCTTTATCTTGACCCCCAGCCTGTCCAGTTCTCGGCATGGGTATCACAGTAGCCGAAAATGGGTTGGTACTCCAAATCAAGTACATAATTTTGATTTTAAGAATTTTGAGTCAAACTATATCTTCGTAAAGATGATTTTACATTGCCAAACCTTTTGCTATTCATGATTGACTTGATTTCGTTTTTTGTAATGAAGTTCCAAATCTTTTGCTTGTTCTTCTCAAGTTGAAGCGCTTTATTTTTAGTTCCAAGTTCAGCAGAATTCTTGTCTTACTCACTGAAAGCGAATTTTAGGCTTTACAATGGCCTCTTTTTTCATTTGATTATCAAATTGCTCATATTCTTTACATGAGTTCGTCAATTAATAGAACTCCTTCTTGATAAGCACATCCTCCATTTTCAATTCATCCAAATTTTTCGATTTCCAAATTTATACCCTGTTCTTCAATACGCCACCAATAGAGTGGTCCAAAATCCAAAAGTGCTTAAAAGTCAAGGTGCGCGCGACTTTTCTGAATCCTTGGATCCTACTTATTACAAAAAGTGCTTTGGAACCAAAAAAAAATTTAGACATAGTGTTTCAATTAAAACTAGTAAGCGTGTAACTTTTGGCCTGGCCAAAAAATAAACACCCTACACTGCAGCATTTCGAAAATTTTGCTTACATGGGAGGTGCCACGCCCTTTTGTCCGAGTTCGTCTCTACTTTTAGCTTAGAACGTGCATTTATAGTCTTTAGTTTTTGGATTATCTCAAAAAACTCTTTTGGTATAGCATTTTAAAAATTTTGCTTATATGGGAGGTGCCACGCCCTCTTTTCCGAATTTGACGTAGTATTTATGTGTATTTTGGTTGCATTATCGTGAAAAATACTCATGAAGATACATTTTGAATATGGTTTTTGTATGGGAGGTAGGCGTGGCCGTTGACCGATTTTGCTCATTTTCAATCCCATGAGCTAATTTTGATGACGGAGGCAATGTATTAAATTTCATTGAATTATCTTTCTCAGTTTTCCCAAAAAATGTATTTCCACACACAGCCAGCCACCCAGACGGACGGACATGGCTATATCGACACTTTTCTATATTTGCCACGCCTCCTTCTCTGCGTTACAAACGGAAGAACAAAGTGAATATACCCTGGGTGTAGGGTATAAAAAGAACTCAAAAACTCAAAAATTTCTAAAAAAGTACCTTCAAGCTCGTTGCGGAATATCTAAACGCAATTTTTTTGGTTCTAAAGCACTTTTTGTAATTAGCAGGATTCAGAAAAGTCGCTAGCACCTTGACTTTTTAACACTTTGGGTTTTTCCATACAAAATTTGGACCACTCTAGTCATCAATAATATTTTATATTTCATTGACAAGCATCACATTTCTCTAATTTCAACTATATTTTTCTCTAGAAGTAAAATCCTGTATTGTTCCTCCGAATACGTTTTTATTCAAAATATTACACTGGTTTACAAATAATTAAAAAATATCTAAACTTTAGGTGCCACTAATCATTTCCTATGTAAAATCGGCTGCTGATTTCGTAGAGTATAATCATTGTTTTGTAAAAACAAAAATTAGTTTCAGAAACTTTTATTATAAAAATAAAATATAAAATTATTTGAAAAAAATTTTTACGCATCCCGACACCGACATCGAAACATCGATTTATGCCCAAAAGACACTTAAATTTTTTAAGACTTTACTTCAATAGTAGATAACTCGGAAAGTACGAATCCAATTGGAAAAGCTTTAAGGTATAGTTTCATAAAAAGAATTATGGCTGTTCGATGCCATTCAATAAATTAAATTACGGTGTGCCATGAGTCTTAAGACTCTCCCATTATTGTATTCTGCACATTCTAAAAATTAACATAAATTGCTTGCAGTAACCAATTATGAGCATTTTTCTGAACCCGCCCGCAAGTCAAAAAAATCAGTTTTTAGCCAAAACATAAGATACGTGTCTGGTCAAATCGATAAAAGTACCTTTTATCAAAATTTCAGCGAGGTCAGTGATGGTTGACCTAAAAATTGGTTCGTTTTTACACAGTAAAAATTCTGGTTTTATTTTAATACCAAAAAGTATTTATATACATAGAACAATAACAAAGAAAAGTAGGTACACATTTTTTCGCCCATCCAGTTTTTTCTGTCTACAGGTCTTTAGAAAAGATCTTCGTTCATCAGTTCTGATACTTTAAATAAACTTGCAATAGGTCATTCGCTACGGCCATCTACTTTTCAAAACGAAGCGATGATTTTGCTCGAATATAGCAATATGTGCTATCATTTCATTTTGTCAAGTCCTAAGCGTAGACGATTTTTCTTCCAATTTTTTTTTTTTTAAATTTTTTTCATTTACAATATCTCACAAAATTAAATCAACTAAGAAAATTACATATCACAAATACAAAATATCAGCAAACACAAATACGACAGCTGGCTGCAATGCGATATCGATTGGGGTACATGAAACCCAAATAAATAAAATTTATTGCAATGAAACACCATAAATGTGTCTCAAGGAAATTAAAAATAAAAGAAAAATTAAAACAATTTATACAAATTAAAATTGTAACATAAAAAAAATGCGTCTAATGTCGATCGATCGCCCAATATGGCTGCCATGGTTGCGGCGTATGCGACAACGACGACACATGTTGCGCGACAATTAATTGCTAAAGTGATCCAAGTGCCATTGGTCAATAAAATTAATTTCCACACTGTGATCAATAACTATAACAATGGGTGGCAATGTGTGTGTGTGTTTCAACTATGTGGGTATTTGTATGTTAGCGCGCGTTTTCCTTACGACCGGGATCTCTAGAGCACAACGCGGTACAAAAATTTTCACCAAATTCCACGACACGCTGACGCTGTGTGGCCCAGCAATTTATGTTTTAATCATCGCAGTTACGAAATATCAATAAACACGATCAATAGAAGGAGGAGAAGAAGAAAAACGAAATGAAACGAAACACGTGGAAAAGCTAATTAAAACTTTGCTTGGATTTGGGGAACTTATGAGTGTAGTTAATTTTTATGAGCTTTGAAATTTAAATTAAATATCAAAATTGAATATGCAAATGAATGAATTTGATGGAAAATTGATTTCAGATCATTATGATTAGTGATTGACAAAATTTAAAGAAAAAACTAATTTTATTAAGCCACAATTAGTATGATAACAAAATTCAACTTAGTAAAGGCCGAAATGTCGTAAGATTCCGAAAAAAGATTGTAGCGAACAAATTAAAAGAAGATTCAGATCAATTAGATGTTGAAATCGTTTTTAGTATTTTGAAAAGCGCTGTATTTTAAAAAAAACTGCAATTACAGATCTGAGCAACTTTTTTTATTCATATACCGACTCGGAGAAAAAAATAGTTCGTACTTAAGGGTGATCCAATACGAGGTCCCACCAGATTTCAAAACAATTTTACACTATCGGATATTCATCAATCAACCAGAGTCATAGAGCCAGTAATTTAGAGAATATTGCTGCAGTAGCAGAGAGTGTTCGTGAAAACCGTGAACAATCCATTCGTCGCCGATCGCAGGCTTTGGGCATCTCTTATGGATCATTTTGGCGTATCTTGAGACGTGATCTTGGTATGATGGCATAAAAAATACAGCTCGTACAAGAATTGGAGCCGGCTGATCTTGGTGTACTTTTTAATTTCGGTTTATGGGCTTTACAAAAACTTCATATTGATCCATTATTTTATCGAAAAATTGTGTTTAGCGACGAAGCTCATTTCAGGTTGAACGGCTACGTTAACAAGCAAAATTGCCGTATTTAGGCCAATGAACAACCAGAAGGAATTCAATGTAATGTTTGGTGTGGTTTATGGGCAGGAGGCATCATTGGACCATATTTCTTTAAAAATGCGAATGGAGCCCGTGTTACGGTCAGTGGTGTTCGCTACAGAACAATGATCAATGAATTTTTGTTGCCAAAAATTCAGAATATTAGTGTAGTCGACCTCTGGTTTCAACAGGATGGCGCAACATGCCATATAGCTGGAGAAACAATCGCTTTATTGAGGGAAACGTTCGGTGAAAGCATCATCTCAAGATTGCTCCTGTTAATCATAATCATATTTTTAAATCACTTATTTATGTCGACAAACCCGAAACTATTGACGCTTTGGAAACCAACACAGCTCGTGTTATTCAAGGAATACCGGCCGATATGCTCGAAACAGTTGTCGAAAATTGGACCCACAAAATGAACCATTTAAGACCTAGTCGTGGGCAACATCGAAATAACTTTAAAACATTGAGTTGTAGGAACCGAACTATCATTACAAATAAAGATTTGCATCAATACATTGATTTAAATGTATTTTATTTAGAAAACAAAGAGCTTCCAAGGGCGTACGCAGGATTTCATCTAGGGGCGGGCCAAACTCAAATTTTGCGAACCTTTTTTTTTTTTTTTTTTGGGAAATTTCAATGTGCACTAAAATATTGAATAAAAGTTCATAATAACTTATGAAGGTACTCTTAGATAACTTTCTAAATCAAAATTTGCTTAGGTATGTTATCTTTTAAATACATATCACATTTCTAAACTAATTTGTGGTCGCTGACTCAAAAAACGCATTAATTTTTTTTTTCCCCCAGGAGCCGTTCTAGATATAATCGACTCTTTCGATTTTTGAGGTTATAGCTCTAATTTTATAAAAAAATATATCGGGAAACCCAATTTTGATCGAATTTTTTTATACACTATTTTAAAGAAAAATTCTTACGCTTCTTTTAAATGTATCAATTACTAAAATCCTATTCATATTGGCTGAGTTAAACTTAAAAGTTCAAACTGAGCGAAAAGTTCATTTTCATAGCAGTTTTTTACAATTTTGCAATATTTTTTATATATCTATTTATAATTTGTATTTAATTTTAAATATTTTAAGCCCAAATTTACTACAATCAGATTATATTTTAAAAAGTAATTAAGGTTTCAGTGCAGTAAGACTATTTTGATTTTTTATCGGAAAAATAAACAGGTACAATAAACTGGGTCGATTTTTATGAAGCAAAAAAATTGTACAGAGTCCGCCATCTAACGTTTTTTTTTTTTTCAACTAGTGCTTATTTCGTGAATGGTAACACTTAGCTCATGTCTGATTCGACAGATAATTAGTTTTATCCTTCCGCTGAACGAATATGGTTGTGTATACGCTTGATCAACGCTGGGCTAAGTGGGCCAGCGATCGACTTACAGAAGATACCGATTTTGCCAAAAAAATCATCTTTTTAGATGAAGCTCATTTTGATATTGGCGGGTATGTAAACAAGCAAAATTGTCGCATTTGGGGATCAGAAAACCCGCACGCATACATTGAAAAGCCGCTGCACCCAAAACGAGTCACTGTTTGGTGCGGATTTTGGTCCAGAGGCATAATGGGGCCGTTTTTCTTCGAAAATGAGCAAGGAGTGGCCGTTACAGTCAATCGTTATCGGGCCAAGTTGAATGAATTTTTGTTCACAAAAATTGAAGAGGAGGATATTGGCAACATTTGGTTTCAACAGGACGGCGCTACGTGCCACACAGCCGAAGCTACGCTCGATGTTTTGCGCCCTGTTTTTGAAGATCGCATTATCAGCCGCAGAGCTGATGTCGTTTGGCCACCTCGGAGCTGTGATTTGACACCGTTAGACTATTATTTGTGGGGTGCCCTCAAAGATAAATGTTGCGCCGACAAGCCAGAGACAATTGACGCTTTAAAGGATAATATTCGTGAAGCCATTGGTGAAATACAGCTGCACACAATCGATAATGTGCTTAAAAATTGGACCGATCGTGTAGGCTACTGCATGGCCAGTCGAGGCAGTCATTTGAATGAAATTGTTTTCCATTACTAACCGAAAAGATTGTACTTTCAAATAAAAAAAGAAATTTGAGAAAATATCCAGTAGTTTTTTTTTATAGAATTCTCAAAAAAAAAAAAGTTATTTGGCGGACCCTGTATAATGTTTAAAATACTTAGAATCGTACAAAGTACACGTGTGAATTTTTTTGGAGTTTTTGGAATTTTTTTTTTTTTTTTTCCAAAACCAATTTTTGAAAAGTTAAAAAAGGTCTGAAAAAATTTATCAAATACTTTGATTCATTGAACGATTTTAAGCATTTTAAGCCTTATATATTTTATTCGTAGGAGCCTTCCTTTTGAGTAAACGAATGCTTTTCCGACCACATAATTGAAAAACATAAATAAATCGACTTTTGGAACCGGATATTATCTGAACTACCTGCACAAAAAATTTTGAATTTTTTAACGCAGCATTTTTTGCAAAAACATAGTCTTTAGTTTTAAGCAGCTTTGGGAATCCCTTCTGAGAAGAAAAAAAAGTTATGCGCAAAAAACATTTTATTGTACCTGTTTATTTTTTCCAAAAAAAAAACGAATAGTCCTACTTCAGTGAAAACTTAATAACTTTCTAAAATATTATCCGATTTTACTTTCAAATTGTTTGCAATTAAATAAATAAATAGTGTAGTGAAGATAAAAAAAAGTGTATTTGTATAAACTATTGTCCAAAAAATCGTGTTTTATTTGGCTTTAATATGAAAAGTTGTAAAAACTACTGTAAAAATGAATGAATATGATATATTTGTAACTCTAAAGCTAGAGCTAAGGGGGGGCAGCTGCCCCCCCCTGCCCCCCCTTGCGTACGCCCATGAGAGCTTCTTATCTTATTGGATCAACCTTTATATATATATAACCTTTTACCTTAACAAAACTGAATGGTTATACTTAGATACAGGTTTTCTTAAGCAAATTAAACCAAATTGATCCTTTTTCAATCCAAATAAAACTTTTTGGATATCAGAAATAAACTTTTTCTCTTTTTTCTCTCTTGACAACACACTTTACCTATGGTCTCCTTAAACTCGATTCTCCGGGCTTTACCGCATCTAAAAAACACGATATAGTCCAGTCATTTAAGCTTATATTAGGTAAGAATCTCGGAATTCGAGATACCCAGCTGTAAGTCTGTAAATACTTTTATATTGACACCCTAAAAGTTGTCTCAAAACCTACATATGGTAGGGTGTAAGCAACTATTAAATTTCAAGGTCAAAGGTCACAAAAATCGGTTTTTTGCGCTTTTTTTGGAAATATCTCAATTCCTATGGGTTTTTTGCTATTTGTACATATGATCAATATTGTAGAATACAAAATTCTCTACAAATTTTTTTTAAAAAATTTTTTTATACGATGAACCGCGTCCGAGATGGAGATGAAAAAAAAAACAAATAAATTATAAATTAATCTTTTTATTAAAAAATATCATTCAATACATTTATTTTTATTGAAAGTAAAAAAGTGGAATAAAGGGTATAAAAACTACAGTTTATAATTTTAATCATCTTCTTCCTCTTCATCGTCGTCTTCTGGCTGCTGGTAAATTTCAAACTGGTCTTCATTATCGTCTTCAACGACATTTGTCTCAAGTTCTTCCATGATTTCGGGGTCAAAGGTTCCATCTTCGTTAATGTCGCTCTGATATGGTAGAGCATTGAGACAAGCCTGCCCATTACATTGGCCACAAGCTAAAGAGCATTGAAAGCCCGCTTTCCTGCATCCGCATCGCGAACCACAACCACTCTTGCAGTTGCAGAAAATTGTATTTAGCAAATCTTCTGGCAGTCTATAATGCTCCAAAATCTGTGTAAAGTCTCGATCATCTTCGTTATATGCATTACGTCAAGTCTACAAAACTTAATAAACCTGTGCAGCTTTCAAATATTTCACCAACAAGTGCAGCTGCTCATCAACATATTAACCGTGTATATTATCAAGTTCAAACTTGGTTAGGACATGATTTGGAACCCCAAGTATGGGGTTGGACAATGCGAAACGATTTTCTGGAGCCTATCATGACAATTTTACTACCTGCTCCAGAAGATTTGCTAAATACAATTTTCTGCAACTGCAAGAGTGGTTGTGGTTCGCGATGCGGATGCAGGAAAGCGGGCTTGCAATGCTCTTTAGCTTGTGGCCAATGTAATGGGCAGGCTTGTCTCAATGCTCTACCATATCAGAGCGAAATTAACGAAGATGGAACCTTTGACCCCGAAATCATGGAAGAACTTGAGACAAATGTCGTTAAGGACGATAATGAAGACCAGTTTGAAATTTACCAGCAGCCAGAAGACGACGATGAAGAGGAAGAAGATGATTAAAATTATAAATTGTAGTTTTTATACCCTTTATTCCGCTTTTTTACTTTCAATAAAAATAAATGTATTGAATGATATTTTTTAATAAAAAGATTAATTTATAATTTATTTGTTTTTTTTTTTTCATCTCCATCTCGGAAACGGTTCATCGTATAAAAAATTTTTTTAAACAAAATTTGTAGAGAATTTTGTATTCTACAATATTGATCATACATACAAATAGCAAAAAACCCATAGGAATTGAGATATTTCCAAAAAAAGCGCAAAAAGCCGATTTTTGTGACCTTTGACCTTGAAATTTAATAGTTGCTTACACCCTACCATATGTAGGTTTTGAGACAACTTTTAGGGTGTCAATATTAAAGTATTTACAGACTTACAGCTGGGTATCTCGAACTCCGAGGTGAACTTACTATAATGACTGGACTAATATCTCAGCTCGGAGAAACTGCAACATTCGTACTATACTCGTATGTATAAATAGCAAATGCATTTAAAATATACGATTGCTTACCTTTTCTGGTAAAAAACTTTTTCAAATATCTCAACCACAAATAGTTGCTTGGAAAGTGTATAGACTTGTCAGTTTCATACTATTATATGGATTTAATGGAATTTCCTTTAAAAGACTAAAACGCAATATTAATTGTTGTGCGAAATTTAAACATCTTATTTCTATTACTTTATGTCCATAATGTTTAAATTTCTTGTAGTAAGTAAATTCCATAATGACAACACGACAATACACAAAAATTACCACTAAAAAAACCCAAAAGCAATTTTCTATAAATAGAAGTGTGGTATTGTTGCACTTAAATTCAGTAGGACCCCGATAGCATCAACTCCCCACAAGGCATGCAAATGGTGCAACAAATTTATTTCTAATGAAATAAATTTCTATTGAAATCTTTAAAGAAATATCTTCATACCACAATAGCAATAGGTTAAATGCATGTGGGCAATTTCATGAAACAGAGGAAATATAATAGTTAATTTAATTAAACATTTTGCCATTTATAAAACGCAAACAAAAACCATGTATCTGAGCGCAAAAAAAAATAGTTTTAAGTGAAATGGTTCCAAACTGGATTGAGCACGAAGTTTGCTGCTTATAGGCTATAGCTATCTATAGATCAAAAAATCTAAAATTTTTTGGTCTTTTTAATTAATTTTATCTTCATTCTCGTTATTTTTTCTTGATAATACAACAGGTTTGAGACCTATTTATTCAAGTAACATAGCTCCAAATGTCCTTATAGTGGTATGTTTCAAAGTAAGGCAAAGAATTTTCCTCATAGAACGTGATATTGAGACATTATTTTAAGTCTACACCCATCTGGGCAACGGCTTTTGTGTTTTCATTTTCTCCACCATAAAGAGTTGTCTACAGAATTCAGCATAAAGGAAAAAATTCGACAATAAGTGGCTGAGCAGGAATATTAAGGCGTTATTACAGAATGAAAAATAGCGTACAGGTGCAAAGCATTTCTTTTATAGTATACAATTACTAATTTGAGAAAATTTCACCTTGGAAAAATTCTGTCTCAAAATTGTGAGATTTGTATAGAAAAAATTTAATTTATTTAATATTCCACCTTTAATGGACAATATCTCCAAAACAATAGAACTTATGGAGGAATAATTTGTGACTAAAACTTTTTTTTTCATATTTACGAGCATTTTTCGGTTTCGAAAACGATGTCGGACCCATCAAATATTCTCTAAAATTGGTAAAACTTTGCAGGGTGCTATTAACATCAAAAACATTTGGTACCTGGAAACGAAATACTAAGCAAATTTTTATCGACATTTTAGTCAGACTAGTATCAATACAACTTACTCTTCGATGTTGTGGTTAATATCCCACGGTGGTTTTTAAAAAATGTTAACTTTTTGAAATACCACCCGCGATTTTTCAGGGATAATGTTGGGGGACCCTTCTAGTATCTAAATCTGCAAACCGCGAAATCGAACGTCCAGCCGTTTTTTTTTTTTTGACCTTTTAGTTTTTTTAACGATTTTTGAGTGTGTCCCGATGTGTATATACATATTATGTACACATATATATGTATATACGTACATATATATACTTGTATATATATATATGTGTAATATATATATATGGATACATATATGGGTGATTCTTAGATAACTGTGCTTTTTCGAGTTGTAAAATTGGCAGATATTTTTTTTTGATTTTTGCAAGTTTCTTCATGCTATCTTGTGTAAACACACTCTTAAAACTCACCTTTTAAGTAGATCAACTACAAGTGTGAATTTACGCCTTTGAGGTCGATATTAAGAAATTTTGCTGCCACGTTTGTGACCAAATTGCCACGTTTGTAACATTTTAGCCACAGTATGAAAAAATGATGGTTTTGAAGCGTTTTGATGAGAGATATATTGCATATAATGACAAATTTACACTTCAAGACTAATTTTGCAACAGTGTCATGTCTCCAGTGGTCCATTTTTTTAAACCCTATCGCCCTAAAGATCAACAATGGTTTCCTGTTCTCTGTTTTTGTAGCCGTTTATGGTGGATTAGAATCTCCTAATTACGAATCTGATCTTGATTTTTTTCTATTACATCAATATCCTCAGATATCCTTGCTCAAAAGTGAAAAAATCACAGTTTTGACATCTACTTTACAAAAACAACAACAAGTTAAATTAATTTTTGTCAATGGATTCTGACAGCCGAATTTATTATCAACAAGACATAATTTACCGTTTTTCAATTGAATTCCCAGTTTCCGAGTTATAAGCCTTTAAAAAAAGGATACCTCTCAATAACACAAAAAGGATTTTCTGGACCGAAAAATTAACAAAAATGGTAAGTTTTATTATTTTTATCCAAAATATAATTTATCACAAAAATATTAAGCCCTTGCAGACTAAAATCGGATGAAAAAATAAGGCTCTATTGTAGATTTAGTGAATGAGCAGATGAAATTTTAATTCTGTTAATTTGCAAAGCAATAGTTTAATAGGGTCATTCACTAAATCTAGCATAGAACTGTCATTTTTCATGCGATTATGGTCTGCGGGGTCACAAAATTTCTATAATTAAATATGTTTTTGATAAAAATAATAAAACTTGATTTTTGTAACTTTTCGGTCTCGAAAAATCCTTTGTATGTTATCGAAAGATGTCCTTACTTTAAACGCTTATAACTCGGAAGCTGCGAATCCAATTGAAAAACGGTAAATTATGTCTTGTTGACAATAAATTTGGCTGTCTGAATCCATTGACAAAAATTAATTTTACTTGTTGTTGTTTTTGTTGTATAGCTTTAAGTCGATGTCAAAACAGTGATTTTTTCACTTTTGAGCAAGGATAACTCAGGATTCTGATGGTGTAGAAAAATTTTTGTATTAAAAACATAATTAATAGCCTTCAACTTAACATCTGTATACTCAAACTTTATATCGAAATATGTTTTTCGCAGACTGATAAAAAGTGCCACGTTTGTGACATTTTTGATGCGCCACGTTTGTGACCTTTTTGTAGTTTATCGCTCATTGTAAAGCACGCTTTCGAGTTCAAGATTTTTCCGAAAGAATTTGGGGTCATGTATGCAAATCCTACAAAAAAATTGTTTCATGCATAAAATAAAATGTACTACCTCGGAGTGCCGAGTGCCACGTTTGTGACCATAATTTTTAAAAAAAACTGTTTTTGTTTATAAACTGGCCTATAAATCACAAACAGATTTTTTTTTGGACGCGTCTGGACATGATAACCTTTGTTTGATAGATAGTGATCAGAGTTAATGCATATGTATCGCAATCTATTCACTGAAACAGTAGTACCATGCAGTAGTAGCATAATGCTTTCAAGAAATTTTTTTTTTCCAAAACTAGGGGACAGTTTTCAATTCGAAATTGTGCCCTCTAAAAATTATTTAAAACTGCAAATGAGCTCAGAATATTGTAGCCTTAAGTATTTACTTAATATGTGTAGTAACTTGCTTTCTGTTCCATTTCCGTTTTTTGGTAGTTTTTCATCGTTTTATGTATAAAAAGTAGGGGTAGGACATGCCACGTTTGTGACATTTGGGGTATATTTGCAAACTTTCACAGTAGACCAATAATTATTTGGTGGTAAAATTGATCCGCTCTATTAGAAAAGCATAGTTTCTAACTTATAGCGTAATTTTTTGTGAAAAAAAGCCTACTGTATAGGTGAAATCGCCAGAGGACACAAAAAGTACAGTTATCTGAGAATCACCCATATACATACATACATACATACATATAAAAGGTATCGTTTCCGCACCATTTATTTTTAAAAAAAATCGGTTTTTTCGTATTTAAGAAAAACACAAACAAAAACCGGAAACGAAAGTAGTCACTTTAGATGTGATTTTTGATGCTTAATCTGATTCCGGTATTAGAAATGCTCTATTACGTCTGGACTTTGAGATATCCTTACATATATGTTTGAAGGACACCATTTTTTTTCCTATTTTTGAAGTTATATAACAAGATAAAGTAATATTATGCCGTAAAATCTGGTATGACAGTTAATAGCCCTAGTTTTTTTCTTGAAAACTCAATCAAACCGATAACGATATCTTTTTTTTTGTCGGAGATATCTTTGCCTAAAAAGTTAAAAAAGTGCAAAAACATGATTATTGGCTATATTGGATGTTATATGCAGGACACACAAAATTTTTAAGGGAATTTCTATTACCAGAAACATTTGGTACTTTTTTTTTGGCTTTAAATTGAGCTATCAAATGTTTATCTGCAATATTTCTCTGCAAAGTTATGTTAATTTTAAAATCACACCATGAAACTTAAAGCGAAAAATCTCGGTTTTCGGCTATATTTGAGGTTGTATACAGTACGGACGAAATTCGTCTGCTCTATTTTACTAATAGAAGCATTTAAAACCATTCTTTATCTTCAAAATAAGCTATCAAGAGGTCTCTTGCGATTGTTTTCCACAAAGTTATGACCATTTAAAAATTACATTATGGAGTGCAAACTCACAGTGTACGAGTATTCCTTATTATCCCTGAAAAAATCGCGGTTGGTATTTCAAAAAGTTAAAATTTTTTAAAAACCACCGTGATCCAGTAGTCGGGATATATCACGAAAAAAATTAAGAAATGTTCATGCCGTGGGTGTTTGTACCATAATAAAAAAGTGGATTACTATGCAGCCATTCCATCTATGCCTAGTGGAAGAAGATTTGCATTGACTATCCTATATGGATTTTAGTGAGAAGAAAAAATTACAAAATCGACAAAAAATGACAAATACTGCTTCACAAAATCCTCAACAACTTAGACATTTCTTTACCGATTTTTATGTTTAGTTGGAAAAGTACTCAAAATAATGCCCCGCTGTTTTTTTCTCAATCTTTATTTCTGGTGCTGGGCAAAACGCAGCCCGAGGGCAGCTACGTATTAAAGAGAGGACTTTTTGCGTATCTTTTCGTACAGGATAAAACGAGACAAAAAATAAGCTGCATGTAGTGGTGCCCAGCACTGTTTATTTCTCTTCTTATTTTAAAAAATTTTGAGCGCAAAAAAATTAGAACTCACTCTTTTAAAAACTCCTCCTTTGTCTTCATCACACGCCCATTTTTTAAGAGCAGTTGTGGAGCGGTATTGGGCATAAGCGCAAAATTTGTTCGTAAGGCTACAAAAAACGACCCATTGCCTGGTTTGCTTATCTTCAAAAAATCGTGCAGAGAAAACAAAATGATCTGTCATTTGTATCAAAAATCAAGATCATGTATTTAACGGCTTAGGAACTATGACTTTTTGAATATTTCAAAATATACAACATATTTAGTCTATTACACTCAGTGGCATCAAAAAACTCACTTACGTAGAACGAGCTTATATATCGGAGTACTACAAATTTCGTGCTGCGATTCCGCTCTTGCTGGGTGAAGACAAAACCATCATAACGTATCAGTTCTAAAACTTAAGAACAAATGGGAGTGATTTTTCAAAAAGGCGTATTTCCACTTCCGACTTCGAACAAACCTAAGAATGTCATCGCCATTATCACGCTAAAATGCATCCTCTAGTTCAAAATCCATCACAAAAAAAGCATTTTTCCCAGACAAAATCGTGATCAAAAATCGCATTTCAGAACAAAAAGGCTTATCTCTATATAATTTTATAGAAATTAGTAGAGTTTAATACAAAAAGACGTATTTCAAATAGTCGCTGAAGAAACCTTAAATGTTTTTTGTATGCGCCAGGATATATGGGTGCTTACATACCATGCATATAGACAGCAGCTTAATTTTCCAAATGGTGAAATAAGTGTAAAA